>JAQGAK010000136.1:0-141953 GCA_034696945.1 Lipothrix lubbocki
ACAAATTACAAAAATGTAATTGAATTACGTAATTGAATTACATGTAATTAAATTACCATGTAATTTGCCCAGCTCTGGTGTATACTAGTATCGCGTATATACTTATATAAGATTCTATATATATGTATGTGACAGAAAGGAGAAAAATTTGTGACTTACCGTGATTGAGCCAGAGTTATTTTGAGAGGTCGACTGCTTCCACTCCTTGGGAAAATATTTGTATACCTTGGCATCTGGATCCACAAAGACCCAATCGGACCCTGTAAGGCAAAAAAAACATAAAGGTGCAATAACGGCCTTCCTATTTCCCTCTACGTCCGGTCGTCGGCTTTCAAACAAAACTCAATGAGCAATAAGCTATATTACCTGTACGAAAATAATTTTAAATCAAAAGCTCAATTCTCTTATTGTTAAGTCAGTATCTATGTATTATACATACTCTATATACTCTATATGTATAAGTATACATGCTTTTATTGGTATACACATTTAAACATATATCCAACGAAAGTTTACGTCATCCCAAAATTCACTTATCGTTCTTGACATTTAGTAAATTGTATGTACGAGCTCGTATTTTAACTATATGTACCTACTATTTGTATCTACTTAAAATGCGAAACTTTTGTCAGTGTCCTCTCCCTCATTACGAATTACATGAATGCAAACTTTTCAACCAACTCTCTGTCATAAGCTAACATACATCTAGGTACATGGAAGTGTAAACGTTTGATTTACTGTAGAAACGACTGCCTAAGCACACATCGAATGCCGCTACATTGGCTACATACCAGCATTATATCTTCCGTCGTCGCGAGCGACAAATCGTTTATGTACCAAGAGAAGTAAAAACGCAAAGCAAAAAACTCCAAATTTGAATTCAACGAGGAAAGAGTAAATGCATTTTTTTCCAAATGGCGTAAATATTAACTCATAAATCATTTAAAGCCATCTCTGCTAGTAATAGTGATGACTACATACAATGTACATGATGCACCTCAGCCTTGCCCACGGGGCAACATACTTTACAGAAACAATCTTTATAGAATCCTGTACAATACGCAACCTTACAACATTCTTCTAAAAATTCGTTAGATTCGTCACAAAGATACTTCCAAGCCACTATAGCACATTTCCGGCAAGACTCATACTCAAGCCATCAACAGGTGGGTGTGGGGGGATGGAATCTCTTTATAATGACATCTTATCCAGGAATTTGCAGTCGCAACTCATTCATTCAGTGCGAGAATTGGTGCTCAAAATATTAATATTTTTTGTGTATGCCAACTCCTATGCACTGCAGTAATTTCAAGTTCATCTCATAAAATAAATCATGGAATGATAAATAGATGTACGTGTGTTACGTTGTTGCAGGAAGGGCGGCTAACCTACACCCGATTAACCAGAGGATACAATGATTAATGTGTATACTATTAGTATTGATTCATTTACAGGATGCAATATTCATTGACACATTAATTCATGGACATTAATCGATACCTATACATTATGTATTACGGGCTTGCGTATGTATCAGTCGTAAATTCGTACTTACAGAATTGAATAAGCCCACTCTCAAATGCAATGTCCAAAATGTAATGGAATGTGAAATACTTTAGCTTGGCACACAAAGTTGAAAGTGTGGATCTTGAAATGAATGTATAGTATTCATCATTCACGAGTTGTACATATACCTATTAGAACTTGGTTCTCTGACTGCGAGGTATTTGTTTTTCTTTGTAATGACCTGTTGGTGATTCGCATGTTGACTTGCTCAAAAAATAAATACAGCATACTCATTGTTCATGGAAAAACTACGCACCTCACATTCCACAAACTATCTGACAGACCATCCCATTTCGCTTGTAGCAAATAAATAGCAAAGGTTATATTCAGTTGTGAAATAGTCTGCAGGTCTTAAAAACTTTACCGCGTCATTTCCTATTACATCAGCAGAACCATTTGATTATAAATGTATGTAAGTGCAGAGAAATGTACGCAGTTTAACTGTCAGATCTGAAGTATGCTCCAACACAAGTATATATGAGTGTAATACCAATTTTTTATAATAATAATTATACCGCATACCAATATCAACAATGTGAAATTAAGGGATATGGCATGCACTCATACAGATTGGGTATTATACATACATATTGCTCGCCCAGGAAAATATTCACGTCATATACAAAGTTACAAAGCAAAGATATGTATAAATATATCTTATATATGGGACTGCTTAGTTACAGATATTTATAAAACATATATTTTACTTGATGAAATACTAGGTTGAAATTCAAGTGCGGTTAAAATCACATTAGGTTCCCCTATATAACCATCTCCCTTCTTTGAAACACTTTATAAAATTTCTGCGGAGATAAAAAAAACAACGTCTTATTATGAGAGAGTACATTATATATTGTTGTATGCCAAAAAATATAATGGCAATGGGCCTTTTCTCCTCCCAGATTCTTCCGATGAACTTGGATGATGACTACAATATAATATTGTAGGTACCTATGGTATGGTATATGGCTATGACTATATGGAATTTAGACTTGAAGATGCATGGCTTTCAGGATGGAATCATTTGCACATCAAAATCAAACCCTTTTCATAAACAGCCAGATCTTGGTGATTCCTATATGTACTATACGTATATCTATATACTGCAGTTTTGTGATAAAGGAGACGTTGTTAACACTAATACACATTTAATTGACATCACCTTATGAAGTCGATGAGGAGTAGTTTCTAATTTGATGGTGCACACCCTTATGAGGATAATGGCATCAAAATTTTAAGAATGCGCTATCATGTCATCTGATAAGTACATGTGTGGACATGGTTCGGCGCAATATTCCAAGAACCAGAACCAGTAAGGACAGGTTATTGGTACCCGACTGACTTATCACGTTATATGATTACCCATACATACAGTGCATTCCAAAAGGGATGAAAAGTACGGGGAAAAAATTAATAAAAAAGAAGAGATTACAATAAAAATGTTGAGGGAAAAAAATTGTCGTCTTCTCACCTGCCTTGATGGCCAATCCAAAAATTTGTGGATGGACGACGCCGCGTGCCACCAATTCCCCTTCCACTCGATTCCAAATTGCACTGCATGCTGTCTTCCCCTGTTAAAATTAATAATTCACACCTTCAAAATTAATCATTGTCCTCGCCTTTCACATTCCAGCTTCAGCGTCATTCAACGCCCGTATAATGTTTCACAAAATCAGCCTCACATATCCTCAACCATCAAGTCATCTCTTCTTTCACTTGATCCTATTACAATAATATGCGCTCCACCTTATTACAAACAAGCCATAGTCCATAGCTTGTCCTATAGTCCAACACCATAATATAATAGAAGGATCTTTTTAATGTGTCCGTCGTAGAAGTTTCCTTTAGCACCTTCCCCTGATTACAAAGGTTTTCAAAGTATGAACTGTAGCGCTGTATCTCATTTCACACTCTAAATTGTAATAAGTTATCTACGCATAGGCACATTCAACACGGCAATCTTGTAATTTGCTTAAGTAAATATATTAAATCATTCGATCAGTATTCATACCTCATACATTACAATTATACATTACACTACATACAATAATGCGATTTTAATTAAGGCCTAAAATAGTTTCCAAACTGTGAATACGCAAAACCAACAGAAGAGCTTGTTGCCATATATAAAAACATATATAAAAACATATAGGGAACACAAAGTCGATCCATCTTGTGGATTTGGCCCGCTCATAATTTTAGCCGTCACGAATAGCACAATCATTCAACTTTGGACACACTAACTAATTATTTATTCTAGAATACACATAAGACATTTACTATCTATTTTTAATGTACGTAGAAGGATATGCCTAATTTTAAAACTATCTGTAGCTGTGTAGTTAGTATAGAAATGCATGCTTAATTGAAGCATCACCATTTGAGGGTAAAAAATCAAGAACCATGGCCAATGGATATGAATATGCGATTCAAACGCCAATCAATAAAATATAATTAATAAGTCTGTTATTTTACTCCGTGGATTAACGTGCTATTGTTACTTCAAGGAAGAGATAGCGTAAATAGTTATTTTTCCTTCTCGTAGGTATATTTTATGTAATTACATAATTAATGATACAAATTTGTATTTATTTATTTCTTAAATCTGTGTACATCTAAAACATTACACATAAATTTGTGAACTATTTCCTTCCATTCCGAATCAAAGCAAAAATACTTCACAGTAGAGATAAATGGGTACACAGCAGAGGTCCGCTCGCTTTAAAAAGCGGGACATGAAAATGGAAAGATGGAAAAACAATTTACAATTATTAGCATTTTGGTATTCGTAGTTGCAACACATGTTGCAACTTGCAAACCTAGTAAGACTATTTTTTCCATAAGGACCATGACCACACAATATTAAGCCCAGTCGAAAACAAAATACATGTTTGTGTACAAACACTTCTATACTTGTACAATATCGCCTGCAGACGCCACATTACGGATGTCTAATTGCCCATTTATTGGAATTTGTTTACACACATGATCATACAACATGTTCAGTTCCTTTGAATATTTGTGTATTCGTTCGCCTCGCATGACAACAAAATGTATCTTTAATTTTAATACACAATGCTCCTATATGTATATACATCATTATGCATTTGCATACATGTATATAATTCCTCTATAGCTCACAAATGGTATAACCGAACAGCAACAAGCATTCTCTCCTTACTGGTTTGTAATTAATAAATTAAAAATTAATTATTTAATTTGTATTTCGGAAGCGAATATGGATGTCTTGATTTGATGATTAATGATGCCCATTTTATACATTCGAATACTTTTCTCTGACACTCCAATGACTTGCTTAGCGCGTCTTCTGACTGGAAAATGAACTTAAATAAAACAACAGACATACCATTCATGGCGGCAGGTCTCAGGTGTGATAAATACTAATGTTGCTCCATCCTTTTAACAGAGGTACAAAGCCTCACAGTGAAACACTAAGTAAACGACATATGTATTACTGAATCCTGTATATGTAATGGTACGAATACGAAGATAATGCACGCACCTATGAAATGATTTCAACTATGCATCCATACTGACAGACAATATCTGTACATTCCTATACATAATCCCTAGACAGGCTCTGGCTTAGTTGACAAATTCATGCACACTCGGCTCAAGCTGAGCCATACCATTACTTTGCTTCCAAAACAAGTTGTAAAACATAAGGAGAGTTAAAAAATACAAAATTTTAGGTAGATTCAACAATTAATTACATCAGTTGCGATGAGAATCGTCTCTCCAGTTAGCAGCTCGACGGTCACACAACGATGGTTGACACCTCCATTCGCAGTCAAGCCTTCAACAGTCCCGCTTCGCATAATGATTCGATCGCGCCATTATTCAACCCTGTTAACACACAAAAATTCATTGTTCATTAACTTATTCTCATTCATTGTTCATTCCCAACATAGTATTAAATACACTTATAAAATAAATACTATAAATACAATTTTGCATGTCCGCATTGATTTTATGGAATTATTAAATTTCCTTCTGGCTTTCCCATTTCATGTATTAAGGTCCCTAAAATAATACACACAACTACAGTCACAAACTAGCTTTAAGCCCATGTTCCGTACGGGTAATAATAAGTTCCCATAGCAATTTTACTTGTCAAAATGTTTGTCACGTGCAAAAAATTTAAACTTTTTTGGGAAAGCATTCACAAAAATAGTGTGCTTATATGGGAGGATTGTTGAGCATCTTTACAAGAGAAGATCATACGACGAAACCCTGAGGTCTCGGATGAGGTTTTTTTTTTCTACTTTTGCGGAATTATTTAATGTGACAGAATAAAGTTATTTGCCCCATATATTTATTTCCTACTGAAATGTGTTTTCATTCATAAGATTTCAAGATATTTAGTATGTTATTTGGCGCTTTACGCCACACCATCACATGAATTTATAATTTCGTTATGTGCTTAACCATGATTATGTTCGAGATGACTCGGTGGCTCTATGGGTGTAGTTTCTGTTGTTTTTGTAGTCCGTGGAGGACTTGAACAAATTATCATAAAGTTTGACACTGAAATGCATAACCAACAGAGCTATACAAAAGCACGGTCCTATAGTCCCCACTGTACTTACTATACATGGATTTTAAACCCAGCGAAAGCAAACGGTCACCTGTTGCGTGACTGCCAGAATATGATAAATTGCGTAAGCCGTAGGCCAAAAAACGGAATAGATAAAACTTCCAAATTGTCTTTCCCTGACAAGTACAAATCACAATAATACATTTCTGACATGAAACAGCCTTTATGAATATTTAATTATGATTGACTAATGGTATAAACCTTGCATTGAGTATTTCATTTTCCTATTTCGTACTTCACTTAGAATATCTATAGCCTTTCATTGGGAGAGGCCTTTCAAGTACAGTCTTATTGTGAAGACACAGACAGAGGTGTAGAATCATTAAGTCAAATACCAAGCCAATAATGAATGCTTCCAAGAAGATAGCATTACCTTTGATTTTTGGGTACATTCACTTAATATTCAGAGCTGACGAAGTACCCAAATGCAAACCAAATAAAGCTGAATATTTGCTTTGTTCTTATCCTTAAAATATTATTAGCTTTATATTTTCAACAGTACACCGTCGTCTGGCCGATGATACAATGTTTTGAGGCGATTATTTCTCTCCTACCACCACGAGTATCTCCTTACAGCGCTGCATAAATAATATTTACATGTAAGACTTCTTATGTACATGCTGAACATTAACTGTTAATGTCCAAACTTTGCGAACATACCTGACGCTCTGCTGGAGGTCACACCACTTAAGACTTTATTCTAAATGCACAGGGTGATAGATAAAGTCACTAAAGTATGTAGTATGCATAACCTCTTTCTATACTATACGTACAATACTTCACCATTGCCCAATTATATTTGGCTTGTTTTACTTAAAATTGTACTGAAGCGTGCATGATCATACTAATTAGTAGTAGCTTCTTGTACCGCGTACGTAGATTCTTGGACGGCACAATCCTATCCCGGATATCTTAATTGATTATAATATACTATGTAACTATGATATAGCTAGATACTTCTTGCAATTTAAAGAAAGAAAGTCGACAAATTTTTAAAAATAAATTTCCCGGATTCTCATTATGTTTGTCAATGGAAGTAGCATCGCAATAATAAGTTACGTATATTTCTCCCTTTATTGCTGAAGTGCTGACTGCCTTTTTGGAAACATCCCCAAACTCCTGTGAATGACGTGCACTGCAGGAAGCACGCAAAGCTTCACAGCAGACAAAAACACATTATGTACGTGCTAAAAAGCTCCATACTGAAATTCTTTGTGACTGCATATTGCATAACATAACACATTCCACTCCTAATAGTAAACTTCCGCACCTTAATTTTTGACAACTGCAAAGGAAACACTTACTAAATGCAAACATTTTCACATTAGGCAGTCACCTATAGGTAAACCGCGTTTCTTTAATCTTATACCGAATCACAGATGTATTATTTCCACTTGTTGCTCTTAATCCTCTTTAATTTTGACAAAGCTACTTTTAAGTATTAAGCTGCCAGTATATTGGAAAGTCTCATTATCTTAACATAGTTCTTATTAATACTGTAAATCAAATAGCAATTCAGCAATCAATAGTTTTCACATATTCAAAGGATAGATATAGATACATAAATACATACGAGACATGGGTAGTATGAGCAGTACGAGTAGATAAACATTAAGGATGCTTCATTGTATCAAAATTATAACTGGTATTTTGTCATTAGCTGGACACAATACCCATGATATATCATATAAATATGTATATATACGATTAGTATAATCAAGCAAGTGTATTATGCCTTTTAATAAATCACTGAACACTGTGGCTCCCATTCCCTATTATTACCAAATGTAATCATAATATAGAGAGCAATAATGAGAATCAAAATAACCCTAGACCCATATGTACAATATGTATCTACTATGTACAATATGTATCAACTATGTACAATATGTATCAACTATGTACAATATGTATATCTACTATGTACAATATGTACTATGTACATGCGGCGCAAAAAGCACCTGACAGAAGTGTTATAGTGGTGCTCTATTTTAAAATTGAGCGTGAACTTTATTATAAACCATAATGATACTGATGCTACAATTTACGAATAATAATGATTGCCTGAATTACGGTGTCCTAATGCTCATCATGGTAGGGATCCTTCTACAGCGGCATGTACTTGTCACACAGATAAGCATATGCAGATGCCATGTGCATATTGTAAATTATTATTATATGCACATGACATTGTTTGACTCTATAGTGTACATGCACAAGTCACATACCATTACCATTAAATGGTCCTATTGGTCGGAGCAAAGAATGAAGAAAATATTTTGGTTGGATGTAACTATCTGTAATAGAATGAATGTTCAAACAGTAGACAGAAAACACAGGAACAATAGAAATGAAATCATACTTGCAATCTAGACCATGCATTTTTTCCCTGTACACATATTTGGCTTGAAATTTTGCTGAGTACTTGCATTTTGCTGAATACAATGCGGGAAACTTGAAGTAATAAATCAGGGTGTATGCCATTTTACATTTCACCAAGACCGTATTGACTATATTGACAACAGCTTTATATGAATGTAAAAACATTGTCCAAAAATGTGTCCTTGCATTCTTTTGAATAATTTTTTCATGGATTTTTCTTTATCCTTCATGATTAACAAACCGCTGTGCACTGTGAATGCCACTATTGAATACAACTTGCTAATTGCCGACTACAACTGAAAGTAAAGGAGACAAGAAGCGAGCACTCTATCGCAAAGATAATAATTTGTGGAGAATACATGATGGAAGGTATGCACATATACCTTTTTACATATATAGGTAGATACCTTTTTTTACATTCGTGCATACTTTCTTCTTCCGACGCACATACGCATGTGAATATCCATACTAGCTATAGTGTATCCGGAGTGCTTATATAAGTATAGCAGTCACAAGTTACACAAGAGCAACAAAAACATAAAAATGGTACCAGCACGATCACAATTACGATTAGTTCATGGAACTCTGGCCTGGTCCGACATTCCATGCTGTATAGAGAATCTTATCAGAAAAATAATACACGGTGGTGCATTGCATGCAAACATTCCGTTGTTGAAACTCTATCCGTTGTCGTAATCGTTTACACACTTCAAAATTGTTTGAACTTCTCACTCTGTTGTTCTACGCTCCCTCGTATTATTCGTATATATACATATTATTACAACCAGTCATCATAATGGTAATTTAATAGACATTCCCTAAACTATTATCTCTCCTCTTGACGGCGATCTTATACAATTGTGAATATACGAGTATAGTATCAATTTTTATCGCTTTCTTTTGTCTCAACGCAAATATAAAATCTTGAATACAACATTTACACTAACATCCTAAAGTTATTCGAAATAATCCTTGGCAAATGCATGCATGGGAGCTCTAAATACCTCCGAATACTCCACAACAAGCTACTCCAGAAACAATAAGAAGAGTAGTATCACCCATAGGGTATAACAAACCTATAACATATATTTGCCGCCATTATAATGCCAATATGTGTAATGCCAATATAACGTATGGAGCTTCAATAGCTTCAAATTTGATCACTAATATTATTAGTAATCACTATGCTGATGATAGTACAGGGAGGAATAACACTTGATATTGATACGATGAACTGACATCGGTCATCAGGAGTGTCATCTTTTTCAAGAGGGATACTCAAAGTATGCTTACATATATAGAATCATCGTAATAGATACTCAATACTTGCTGAACACAGTGTAAACAAATGTACTAAAATAGGAATATCTGTGTAGTTCACAATTTTGTTTACTGATCTCATCTCCAACTTGTTGACTCTTACTCACAGATTGTCTGCCATTTCTGTTCCGGGTGTCAAAAAGCGCTAATATAGATATATAACTACTACAGATATATAAATACTCTGTAATACTGTATATAGGATTTTATGTCATGAATGTAATGTGATGTAGAATTATGGCTAAATGGTAATAATAAGGAGGAACTTGAAACATGTCGAACTATAATACGAAGAGGTATTTACCCTGTACATAAGCATATATAGAACTAGTAAAACTTTATGTGGCTTTAAATTACTGCTTTATTTTTAAAATCCTGGTAGCCCATTAAACTTTTAAAATGCAGTGACAAAAAACAATGGGGAAGGAGACAAATATAGTATAGAACTGAATGAATTTTATATCTGCTGCGAAGCGGAGCACAATGAGAAATTCAAACGGAATAAAATTAAGCAGACATAATAACAAAGCATGTCTCGATATTTAATCAGGAATTCCAAGAATGTCAATGGGGATATATAATGCGAGGTTATTGAACGAGTGGATTTGGAAATTGCTTTCACTATCAGACTAATTTAACGGAACAAAACTTCTCATCATTTGTTTTTCTCTGTCTCTGTCTCTCTCTCTCTTTCAGGAATTTGATATTCCAATATAATGCCCGTTTGTATAAAGATATGTAATACTGCTTTTATGTGTAAATAATAAAAGCGCTTATTATTTGCAAGGTTGTAGTATAAACTATATTAACTATATTATAGTATATATACTACAGGCATTCTTTGGATTTTTTATGAATGTAATTTGACTTAACAATAATAACTACCTCCTATACACTCTTTGTTGTTCACAAAAGTCATACCACGCTACGTTGCTATGTGAGTCAATTAAACTTCAAAATAGATAATTACAGGAAAAATACTTTTGAAAAATGCAAACTCATGAATTTCCACGCATACTCACGGACCACACGGATACTTGAATCTTTTTCTCATTTACTATACGTATATGTATATGAATAGTGTGGCTCTCTATCCTACTAAATCCTTTTTTTTACTCACTCTTTTATGCAATTTACTTCCCCCCCAAGGAACCGTTCAGTTCAAATGTAGACGATATATGTATTTTTCCTTTAGTCAGAGCAGCAAAGGATTTTCACGACCTTGATGGAAATGGAAACGCGTGCTAACCGTGTCTCAAGATAAGTATAGCATGACGTAGTGCGTACCTTATAGCCATTAAGCAATCCAATCTTAATCTTAAGTACTCTCTTTGCGCAAAATTAACAAAGTCTTTTCTTACGCACCGTCATAATTTACTAATATTTAGTATTGTAACACTAAATTCAAAAAATGATTATTATTATTATTGCTTAAAATAAAGTTCATAAATGTACTTTGATATTGAACATCTTACTAGCAAAACTTCCCCAATTAATTCAATTTAATTAGGATTTATTATTTCTTAAACGCAATAATCATCCTCATGTACCTTAATGCATTACCTCGATCATCATTTAACTTACTTAAATGTAAAATTGTAAAAGTTTAGTGCTGAAGACATAACTCACCGTCATCGAATCCCAATGTAAACCTCCTCATTCGGCTTTAGCACTCTCCTCTGTGCAACCCGAATGAATAAACAGATAGAAACTTGACTTATCGTAACAAAAGAGCTTGTGATGACAGATCATTTTGCACTACACTATTATGTAATTATTTTTTATCGCAATGAAATAATATAATATAAGAATGTGTTTTCATTTGTACTTCAACTGACACTGATTCGATCCTTAATGTGCACTCATGTAAGTAAAAATAATTATTTATGTCGTAGTTACCATCTATATGTAAATACTTGTATAGAACACAATCTAAATATGGCGTGAAACTCACAGGCTAACTTAAATTTCAACAGAGACAAGGCATCACATTGGAATTTTTGTTTGCATATTAAAGTCGTCACTTTACTCACACTTTCTTCTTATAGCTTGGTATCTCCTTTGTAAATTCCTCTGTGTGTTAATTCATCTATATACTCACTTCATTACGTGATTCTTCCTTAAAAGTATTGAATTGGGTATTAAAAAGTCCGTTTTTTTTAATCCGAATACTAGTCCGTGTATAGTTCCTCTAGGTTCTAAAACCATTCACAAAGTTTTGCACTCTCCCCAAAGCATAGACAGGATTGCTTTACTACTATTTCTAGCAATAACAGTCTTGCAGTGGCTTCACCTGCAAACAGCACTTTCACATTCATTCACAGGTGTATATACACCTGTAATAATATATAGGAATTGATTAGCGTGGAAAGGGGATGAGGTAAAGCGCACTGTTTGATAAACTATACCCATAAATATTTGCTCAGCGTTGGAATTTGGGATCGTTGTGCATGTAATGTAATGAACGAGGGTTGTGTGCTGATAAATTAAAAAAATACATAGAAAGAGGCAGGATTGGTCCTGAACAAGGAATGCAAATTTGCAGACTTTAAATATGTATGGAAGTGTATATGGATGTATGTCGATTCCTATCCTTCAGTGGTGTTGTTCATATGCGATGGAATCCGACTCCGTTGTCACAGCGGCTGAAGTGAATTTGCATGAATGGTACTTTGGTTGTGTTTATTTCGGGTTCAATACTAATCAAGTATTTACTTTTGAGCACCCCAGCCGCCTTGGCTACTGAGTGTCTGGCGGGGAACTGTTTGGTATAGTAATGACGAGCGTAAACTGTCACGAAGTACGAATCCAGCAATGAGCTTCCATTTAAATGGGAATATATAGGCAGAGTGTAATATAAATAGAGAGAGAGAGGGTTTCCTGCTAATTCAAGCTGTTGTTCTTGAAATGTTTTGGTCGTTTTCTATATAATTCATCCTGCGTTTTCATCCTTCATCATCCTTTCAGCTTGTTTTCCCTTTGATTTGACTCCCCTGATGATAACGTACAGGATTCTGTGTGATTTGAATTGCATGCATATATATATTCTGACCTTATGCACACGCTTGCAGGTTTTTCAATCAAGGGGCTACATTCCATTGAGCTCAAACAGCATAATTAGCTGGCAGCTTATAGAATAAATACGCAAAATTATGCGTTTTCCATTCTCCTTACACCAAAGTACAAACTATATATCTAATCCATCAGCCCAAGAGCTCGTTTTGAAGGGAACTAATGAGGGAGGCAGTTGTGCATTTGAGGCTATTCACCATAACCTCTCTGTTCTCTATATTTCACTCACTATCTACTTTGCACTTTATTCTCCTCAATCGCTGCAGACATTCTTGATCAATTGCTTCCGAGAGTCTTCGCTGAAACGAGTATATGCGGAATTTTAAAGCTACAGAATGGAGGAAACCCAAAGGGAGGATTTAAAATATTCTCACTTTTTGGTTTCTGAGTGGAGCAATTTCGTGTATTAAATTTAAAATTTAAATTAAAAATAATTTTATTAATCGAAATATAAAAAATGTATATATATATATGTGAAATTCACATTGGGTGGAAGAGGATTTATAGCACAGAGAAGGATACGTCCATAATGGGAGAGTAAGTATATTTTGGTCTTGGTCTTGGATATTATCCCAAATAGTTTCACTCGGTCACCTCATTGAGCAGTGAGTTGACCACTGAGGAATGCGGCTCACACTCAAGACCTTGCTTCCAATAGCTAAAATGCTGTATGAAAAAACGATTGAAGTTACTTCTCCTTCGGCATCTACTATCAGCCATTTGCTCCTTCACATTCTTATAATTTCCTTCACGTGTCTCTCAGCTTTTATTGTAAGATAGTAAATTCGTCGTGTAAAGTGCAGTTATAGCCACATTATGTGTATTTCCTCTCTTTCTCTCTCTCTCTCTTGCTCTCTCACTCAGAGCATTCAATTATTTGGACTTCCTCGGTTTCTCTTCATGAAGAGTATTTGCATCTGTAGTAATTATTGCAGAAACTGTATATTTATATTTGTCTGCCGGGGAACTTGTGATTTGCTCTGTATATACTTGCAATGAGGTGTTGATCCACAAAAAAACGAAAGCACAATATAAGTTGTGAATATTAAGGTTACTTTAAAGTCACGTGCAAGCAATCGGCGGCACACAGGAAATTATTTTGTCTTGTTGCACACAACAACCACCTTCCACCTTTTGGTTAACTTTTGCCTTTCTGTTGTCTGTCAGATTTTCCGCAGCTGCAGTTATAACTTATTATCACTTTGAAATATTGTCAGCATCCTGTCATCACATGTTGATACAATTTCCCTAAAAGAAGTAGTAAGGAGGATTTTGCAAAATAAACAATTTTCACTGAAATTCCGTTACAATTTGGCCAAGATTCTGATTTGATGGTGGTGCACTGTTGCTCCGATCCGGGACACAGGATAATTATTTAAGGTTAAAAACTACTGTGTATAGTAGTATAATGAAGATTGCTTCAGCCGGTAATTCGTATAGGAGGAAAATTGTTGACGTTATGTTTTTGTTGTATTGGACGAGGATGCAGCACACCTCTCTTGCAATGATGCTTCGCCGTCCAACTTGTTTCGTTCACTGTGGAGATTCTCAAGGGATTTATATTATCGTTAGGTGCAGAGAACTCGGCGGTATGCTCTTCTCGAATATTTTAAGCGTGTATGTCTTGTTGTACACATTGAGTGAAGTGAGGAGAGAACCAAAACATTACTACGTAAGAGTTTTACGCTGAGGGACGAACATTGCTTTAAAGATGCATGTGTGTGTGTGTGTGGAAGGAATAACATTTACAGCATTGACGGAACGGATCCTCGACGTATGTATATATGTATATACCACTGCATTCATTTTAACCATTTTACTCGTAAGTTGTCTATACAAGGCTTTTATCCAACAATTTGAATGCCTTATAGAAGCTTTGGCTTGGTTTGGTTTGGTTTGGTTTGGAGGAAGGCAACATTATACCAGCTAAAGCATGTTAAGCAGTAAGCAGCTCTAAAGGAATCATAGGTGAGCTGACTACATTCCTTCAGTGGATAGAGAATGTTCTCGAGATATAAAGTATAGGATTATCCTCAAGATTTTCTTCTATGCATTATACTTGGACGAGGTATAAGTATATAGCACATAGAGTATAGGGAATAGACAGATACTTATACATGCTGGATGGCAATTGTTCAGCGACGGAGGAGGCAGGTGTACATTGACGATATACGATACGGCTGCATTCCTTAACTATATCATGCCTCCACTACTTTCAACAACATCTTCAATGTTTGTGCGTAAAATGGGAGAGGATGCGAATCCCTACACTCGTATATATAAGTATGTGCACACAGTGCTCAACTCCCTTATCCGTTACGTGTATCTTTCCATTGTGTACTTACACGAAATACAGGTATATGTACTATACATCTGTAGTATACACACGCATATAACACTGAAATTCAAACATTGGACTATTAAACAATAAGAAAGATATACAGATCGGTCCTCTATACTCTATACAGGACTCTATAGGAGGAAATACCTATGGAAGAGATAGGGAAATTGTATGCACACTTGTTGCTTTACTACAGAAACCTTAACAAGATTCCTGATAGGTAGTTTTTAGGCAGGAGAAGAGAATGGTTGGATGTATCTGTATGTGTGTACTAGTGTGGTGTGAGGAATGAAATGAACAAGTCCTTCTATGTATGTATTTATTAAAGAGAGCCCACGCAACCCGAGACAACAAACTAGACCCGCAATGTCCAAGTTCCTATACATGCTCAGGAATTCGCCCCTTGGCGTTAAACAGAGCTTCCTTTGCTTCAGAGTTGCTTATTACTACTGCACACTCTATAGGCGGACTTGCCTCTTCTTGCCTCTTGCCTCTGTGCACAATAATTCCTGTTCTTCAAAACATTTTAACTTTTACGAACAGCTATGGCATTATTATACTTGACTGGCTATAGGCATCCTCATCAACTTTATACTTTGAAACTTCCTTTATAAATACTTGCACAATGCACACAAACCTTTATAGCTATGTATGATGGCATGGCAGGGAGAGAAGAGGTACCTTCCCTCTTGCACTGCATTCAATGTTCAAAGCTGTATTTAAACCGTGGCTAAAACCAAGCTGTGCGTACGTGTGTTTCAACAATACTAAACATTGTTGCTATACGTTTTATATGTAGGTATGTTGGTCGTTGTCGTGGGTTTAGAAAGCATTCCAAAAGCATTAAAGAAACCAGAGGTTTAAAATTTCCGAGGGATTTTGACTCAAGTCTCTGCTATTTGTCTGGGAAATAAGTACTGAATTACATACCCAAAAACCGTCCAGTTTTTCTTGGTGCATTTTCAAAAACTTACCCCATATAAATTTCATTCCTGTAGAACATATCTCTGTATATTTAATGATTGCGGTTCTGATACGAGATTTTCAAGCTGGGAGTTGTATCTGTGTAGTTGCAGCGCTATAACAGTTCCAAACTTGCTCTCGTCAAACCTTCCAAACTTGGATTTTGTCTATGCAGACCTTAGGAAATGTATACGTATACACTGTATACAACTATTGTATAAGCTGAAAGAAGTATGATATAAGTTATATACGTGTGTATAGATACTTGTAATCCAAGTTGCTGTAAATGTCCTAGCAATGCGGACCTAATTGTAAGTACTTTGTACTTACGTACATACAGGTATGGTTCCTTCATTTTTCCCTTGTTGCATTCTATAGCATTTATAAATGCCATGTCCCTACTCCTCCTCTGGAATGCTTTCCTATACCATAGTTTAAACAATTGTTTACTTCACTTTTGAGTTCCATGTGTAATATGTAATGAATACCTTGAACGTGAAATACTTACATATATATCCCTTGTTGTTATTTGTGTCCCTTAAACGCTTAAATGAAGACTCCAGTCCAGTCTCTGCTTTTACATATGTACATATGCCTTTTGTACATGTCTGACTTTAGGGAACATAGAAGTTGATTGCCGTGTGTATAGAAACAACTTCTACATAGTTCTGCATACCTAACTATATACTCTCTACACAGCTATCTAACTATCCTATATATCGTACAGAATAAGTGAACTCAAACATTTTTACGAGCATCGCTTAACAATTACCTATAAACATACAGACAGATATACAAAATTGTAATAAAGTGCAGAGATATACTTATATACGACCTCAAATACGGTCGCGAGCGAATACGACGGTAGACTTAGAATTTTCTCTACATCATTTTCAAAAGAAAAATAGTTTCTTACATATATGTAGATACATACATATGTATGCACACAATGGACTGTGGAGTACAAAGATAATTAGTACGTTCCATTATATTCGACTTCAATTCTGTGCAACAAATCGTGAATACCTGTGCAGGATATACAGAGTATGTATCAGTATGTATACCATGGTGGAGAGCCGGGTAAAATCCACATACCGGGACTTACATTAAGTGAGTATACTACTTATAAGTACATACATACATGGATAAATCGTTGGCATGTCTTCGAGTAGAAGCAAAAATCCTAAAACATTTGAAGCACAGATGTGTAATTACATATAAGCTATGTAATTCAATTCGAAATGGTCCTTTGGTAGATTCTTTTATACTTAGTCCATATGTACATAGCTGTATGTTCTACGGTGTGGCAGAGATTCGACCTAGACGGTCATTTACGTTCTTCATTTTTCGTCCAAACAGTCATTCCAGCCAGAAGATCCAATGGAAGAAGGAGAAGATGAGCCTGCTTGGAGAAGTGGAGGAAAGGAACAAGCGCATATAAAAACGATGGAAATGATGAACAAAAACTATTTCCCTGGAGGCTTCGAAAATCTAAATAATTCTCTTGGTTCAGGTCTGCTCAACACCCTTCATCCTGCACCCAACCCGCACATCATCCCGCAGATCCATCACATCCCGAATTTTTTCCCTCCATTTCTCCTCTAGAATCCTTGCCTAATCGTGAACTAAATTATGACCCCATAGACGTGAACGCGAGTACTACTGGATTCAACCTTGTAGCCTAAGCCCATATAAGAAATGTACGGATATTTTGACAGCAGGCAATGCTGTAATATACACATAAGCGCACGTTCAAAATCTCAGCTTTTCTCCTCATATTTCTCTGCTGCTTTTAACTTCGTTTTTTTTCTCCATTTCGAACACGCTACCTCTCGTCCATCATCATTCTTTCATTTTTTGATTCAAAAGGTGTTGGGATGTGTGGGACTTGCTTCGTTGTATGGGGCTCCATTGAATATCATATTGGATTCATTCATTCACTACAGAGCTATTTCAAAGTATTCTAATCATGAAATTATGTCAGTTTTCTTAAATATTCAATCTTGTCCACGACACATATGCAAACCAAAATCTAGAAATATCTAATTTCTGATCTGATCTCTCTTCCACAAAGAGAGATCAATGCAGTAAAATAACAAAATTTAATTTAAAAAAATATTTACTTTCTTTGCACTGTTCCTGGCTTACAATTAAAATACCTAAATTACATTTCCAAAATTCCTATCAAGTTTTACCTCAGGTGTAAGAGAATAGTTGTGAAAGATGTAATGAGCCTGTCAGTCTTCAAGATATGAAATTACCAAGGAATTACAAATTCTGATTAATGACTCTGAAGAATTTGGTACGTGGGTTAAGTTGTATGTAAAGTCATAAAAATACATGCCAGTTGAGCTCATTTCCCCTTCCGAAATCGTTTGGTCTTCAGAGACAGTTTGAGCGAGACAGAGTAATGTTAAATGACTACATTTGCTGTCATATTCTGTATCAAGTTACAAATGCTCTACACTCATTATTTTCAAGGCAGGCTACACAGAAAGGAAATATTATCCGCAGTGGAAGTGTGGAAACATACAAGCTAAAATCCAGGAATGTGCATTAGAACCAGCAATAAAACCAGCAAAATTTAGAAACAGATGTAATTTCCCACTTAGCATTTCATTTTTGCGTTCTTTACATAAAAACTAACCTCAATAGATTTTCCCTCTCTACATCTGTAAAAACATTCAGGAATTTGCTGTTTAGACTCTTCTGGTTCCGATTTAATTCTTACGACATTTCCAGCGCTTCTGTTTAACCTTGTCTAAGGCATGAGAGTTCCAATGATTTACCAATACAATACGTTTTATATGATAATTAAAATGTAATGTGGACGAAGAATTACATCATTTCTCGAGTT
This sequence comes from Lipothrix lubbocki, assembly GCA_034696945.1. NCBI lineage: Eukaryota > Metazoa > Arthropoda > Collembola > Symphypleona > Sminthuridae > Lipothrix > Lipothrix lubbocki. The sequence continues at coordinate 19,120 of JAQGAK010000136.1, forward strand.
TAAATTAAAACATAGTCTGGTCCTGGTAGTGTAACACAAAGACTTGCATACATATACATATGTTACAAGTAAAATCAAACACGTCGGTTTATTAGTTAAGATTGTACACTGACAAAAATAAAATTGTGGATTTCAAAGAGACAAAAGATTGGGAAAATGTGGAAGGACAAGTGGCTGGAGTAGATCATTTGGAAAGTCGATTAGAGTGAAGATTTAGGAAAGAAACTAAAGTTTAAAAAAATAATGGGTCAAGTCGAATTTCTGTAAGAGGTCTAGAGAATAATTTGGAAAAAGGGTACAGAGAAAATAATGATAGTGGAAGCATCAGTGGAATAAATAAAGGATGACCAGAGAAGCCTCCGTTTGATCCGCAGAGAACGCCTTGGCATGTACCCTTAATGGCAAGACAACGGTGAATATTCCTGAACAACAAATACGCACACGTAAATAATCCTGCTCTTCTCTTCAACCTACCTACATGGTTACACACATAGTCCCAGAACCAGAATTAAAAGTGGAGATGAGATTGTAGGCAAAAGAAAGATGAATTCCGCTCGCTTGGCTTGGCTGGAGTAAAAATCAGGTACATTATATAATAGCTGAGGGCTGTTCCCCTCACTTCGTACGCCAGAGATGTTCTTAGAAAACCTGAAGATATTACCATATTATCTCTCTGTACTGTCTGGATTGCCAGTAGGCCAAGAGCGTATGGAATGGATGGAGATGATGAGAGAGGGTGGAATGTTTAATGATTGTTTTCGGGGAAACATTCTTGGTCATGGTTTTAGATTTAGAACCGAGGCCCAGTCTCAGTATCAGTAGTATCCTCCTGTACAGGGGTTACAACACTTACTTAAATCTGTGTAAGGGGTACGTACTCCTTATTATGCATACCTTTCTTCCCACTAAACTCTTCATCCACAACAACTTTAAACGGACGTTGTATTATACAAAATGTTTCAACATATGTTTAACTGCCTTTTAGTATTTTTCACTTTTAGTATTCATTGTTAGTTTATCCTAACTGATGTTGTCCTAAACTTTGTTTAGTACTTATTATATTTATGTTAACCTTGACAAGAAAGTATTAGAGAAATTACCAAATTTAGTTAATAATATTTAGTAGATTTTCGGCTAGATGACGAGAACATACAACATACGCAAAGATATGTGCATAAGTATTTTATAGAAGTACTAGAAACAAATAGGATCAACCTTATAAAGAGAAACCTGGACAGATTGTACAAGCTGTTCGTTGTAAAAAATTGTGTTCTTTTTTATTTCAGTATTGATTGAAAAGGCAATGGAGATTCGGATCTGCAGCTCTTATCAAATTGAATATATTCAATTATTTCCAATTCACTGAATACGCTATTACCTTTCCTTCTCATTCTCAATAAATGTTTTGATCCACACCTTTAAAATACTTTACCACTGTAGTATGTACATATGCTTTCGTGTTTCCAAGATGAAAATCCAGAAAAACTTCATGAAGAATATTAAATTTCCAATTCATTACAAGATGCTCGGAACACAAGCGCATAGGTATGTGCTTGTTAGTTGGAGGAATGGTGTGCAGGATAGAAGTTGTCTTCTCTTTATCTTCATCTCCTTCATCATCATCTTATTTCCTTGTATAGAAATGTCAGGTAAAAAAATTAGTGCTTGCAAAAAATTCCTGAAGGATAGGGAAGGCTGCGTTATGTATAGTTATGCTGAGCGTATATGTAATAAAAAGAAAAATGCGAGGAATTTTCTTACTCCACCTGTCCACACAGAGGAATCCACACATAGGTAATTACGTTTGTATGCCGATGTATCCTCCTCACTTGCACTCATCAACTAAAAGCTATAATATCTATTACGTACACTGGATACGACTAGTTGCCTTTTAGGTATACGCTAGTTTTTGCGCTATTAACTCATTCCAACACCAATAACTATTGTGGCCTTAGAGAGTAGCACTCATGGCAAATTTTATTACACTCTGCTGTACAAATTCAACTAGTTACATAACCAGTTTGGTACTTCTATGGCAGAGTTAGCTCCTGAAACGTTTAGGACCATGTATCGACTATCTAATAAGTCCTGTTTGATACACCTTAGAAATTAGTTTATACGGAGGTATGCATATGAAATGCCCTTTCCTATGCAAGTACATACGAAACAACTCGCTTGTCCGTTGAGCACTTGAAGATGAAGGATTAAGTCAATGGATATGAAGAAATATCCTGTTCGCAGTGGGGGAAATGTATCTTTAATTAATAGTAAAAAAATCTGTATTGCACTGCAAAGATATTCTTTCTCGGTACGGCGACTTACCTGTATGAACAATCAAAAATAAAGATTTAACCATGGATATTCGTATATTTCAATAAAGTTCATTCATTCCCCAAGGCTTGGTGACGTTATACATGAGAGTCTGTTACAAACGATTCTTTGTTTTGTTTTAAGGAATATGTGTATATATATACAAAGTATATATACTTTATATATACTGTGTAAAGTGTATAGATATAAGATAGACACTAATATTTTAAGCCCAAGAATTTTGGCGTACATATAATTATTGCTATTCCGCGCCGGTTCGTGCACTAGCTAACGACTTTCTTCATTTTAATACAGCTGTTAATTAGGGTATTCAATCTCTGTTCATGATTTCTGTAGTTTCCAAAGTCCGTGTACACGTTTTTGAGTTTGGAATTCTCAAGAGTGAAACTTATTTCCCTGGAGGATAGAAATATGGCCAGGGTTAAAGATTTCATCTATACACGTATAGACTAAATCTGAAGATGAATGTTTAAAGACAATCAGGATTGAGGGGGAAATGTGCCTGGAAGACAGCCGTTACGTCTTTTACCCGCCTCCCTTAAAAATACAACATCTGTATGTGATTTTCATTTAAAAGTTTAGACTAGAGCGATAAAAAGAGTGTGTAAGTATTGCATATAGCATACAGCACAGTAGTAATAATTATATGTGTACATATAACCTTGCGCACATGACTTGGGAACAAAAGCCATTCTTTTGAACCGTAAATGTTAACTTTACTTAACTTAGCTCGGACATTACTACACAGATATATGTATTTATGTGTATATTTATAGTGTTGAGTATAGTAGGTAATGCGATGACTCCAAGGAGGATGTGCATATGTGTCTTGATGTATATTATATTCAAGCTGCATAATCTTCATGTTTGTACGGAGTTGTAAGTTAATAGGTACGTGCGTGTGGAACATAAAGAATGTGAAAACCCACACGTCTTCCTTGCAAGTTTAGCAGAGAAATCCAACAAGAGACGCGGTACAAGCTAATAAACTACAAATACTTATCTTACGGCATGGAAAAGGTATGGAATTTCATGGTGTTTTCTACCCATAAAAGCACAGCTTCTAGCTGTTTTAAAAAGATTACGTATCTTTAGGTGCGTCGATGCCTACATAAACTTACACAGTTAGTCAGTCGTTTGATTTTCAAGTGTAAATACGACCAAACCAAACCAAAGGAGTCAAATGTTACAAAGATGGTGCATAAGCTATAGGTTACACATACTTAAGTAAGTAGAAGATGAGGTATGAAAAATATATATAATTACGTACGCGTAAAAAAGGCTTAGGAAGGTGCGATTAGCAATGAAATCCTCCATCATGGGTTGTTCTTTGTGTCTTGGAGTACAAGAATCGTTTAGTTTGATATTCGTGCGCCAAATATGCATTAAAATTCTCAAGTTACATTTTAAAACAATTTACTTATGGAGATGTGTATAGGTATCAGAATTATAATCGTTGACCACATTAGAGATGATAGAGTATACATAGATTGGCAGAGGGAGGAAAAGACAATTCATTGACACTGCTTACTTGTAACTTCAAGTAAGTACAGCTGCATGATCCGCCTCACAATCACATATCAGCAATCCTCTGCAATTATATTTAAATCTGTAATTTTTAGCTCAAATCATAAAATTACCTGGATTCACCTGGATTTACACAATGGAGGAAGAAATGTTGTGGAACTAGGAACTATGTTGTATGTATGTTTATAGTTAGGGAACACTGCTGGTCACAAAGTGGACATTATTTTAGGATTATTGTAGGAAGCTCTTGAAGCTCATACTGCCAAAACTGAAAACTCCTTTTGGGCAATTTCAAAATCAACCCTGTCCATGACTACATATCTAACAAACTATATACAGCCTCAACTCATACATATGTTGTATGTAATTACTTTTTAGGGTTTATTCGCATATCCTTGGTTTGCACCTTGCATATTATTTACTGATATGCAAGCATTTATGGAAACGATAACAACATTAAGTGCAAATATCACATTGATATCCTCGGGTTAACAAGTGTGCTGTCTTGTGCAAACATGGCATTTGTAAAATTATTTATAATCACCGCGAATTAATATATGCTGTGGGTCGGTGAACCTAAAGGAAGTTGAGTGGACACCATACCTAAATAATATTAACCATAAATAGGTATCGATTTTGGGTTATTTAAGTGTACCCACAAATTATCAATTAGACACTATCCTTTTTATTCACAAAGGATGCGTCAAAACAAGTAAACTTACTTGTACAAGTAACTTACTTAACTAACTTACTTGTACTTACTTGTACAAACTTACTTGTACTTGTACAAGTTGCAATACATACTCCACATCCGCGGAAAATCCAATATGTGAGGCCAACACTGTAATGATTTTTGTGAAAAAGTAACGTCAAACTCTTATTTTTAATGCAAATGCGCATTCCACATACTTACTTAGTACATACATATAAATGTTGCAGTTATCACATGACTTCTTATGTTATCTTTTTATGGTCGTGAGCCTCAAATTGATACTTCAGTCATATAGTGAAGTTAGTACTTGATTGCCATTTCTTACTGATTTTTATGCCATTGTCAATCCAAAAGTGCTAGTAAATGCATTATATTATATCATGTCAACTGAGCTAGACAGACCAACTGACTAAACCTGAATTTGTCGTGTTGAATGTTACTCTGCCCGAGCATGAATATCACATAACTTAGGTAACTCCACCAGGAATTTGTCAATAGAGGAATGGACTATTAAGGTTTCATTGTGACATCCTCACCTTTGCAAGTTTGCGACTCCTACCAGCCAAATTATATTTTTATTTCATTTTTTTTTCGTTCACGTTGTTTATTAAAAGTTATATTCCTGTCCTGATTCAGTCCTAAATAGACTGCTCTGCGTTCTCTCATCAGTACCATGTCTTTTATACAGCTGAAAACCCCAAACCCCACCTAAAATAAATGTCTGCTCAAGGGTTTCCTTAGGATGAATACTTTCAGAAGGGATTATTAATGCTTGATTTGATAATTCTAAAATACATATGATATATTAAATATCTAGAAAAATTATTGTTCTAAAATCAGAGATCTATAAGCACTTGTGACGATTATTTCTAATAACTTATTATACGTCGTGAAAGAATTTTTCACATGCTATCTATGACCATGACCTTGGAGAAAACATGTTTTGGAAAAAAGCCTCAATTTTTCGATTTGTTTGACAGTTAGGTTAGGATACTTGATTACAAATTTTAATTTGGGATGAAGAGAGAGATCAACAGGTGTTCAGGGTAATTAAGTACAGCGATAGCACATCAGGAGACACCATCAAAGGATTCGTTGAATTGCTACCATCTAACAATTTTGTGAGCTAGTTACTACATGAACCCAAGTTTCATTTCAAAGTGCGGCAATTTCGAATTATAAAAATAGGCGCAATATATATTTTTCGGTGAATTGTGATTTCGCTTATTCGCTGTCAAGTGTCAATCACTGTTAAACATTAAACTCATTTTTCATATATGTAATTTCTAAGATAAAAGTACTTATTATCTAGTGTTGACGTGAACTGAAGTACTGTTAATGTTTAATCATTGAATAGTTCATCAGGGTTTTTACAGTTTTTGTAAATCACAAATAGACGATTTTAAGTATACCGAAGTGTGGCAACAGTTTGATTTTGAAGTATTGAGTCCTTTACGATTGACGACCTTTATGACACACAGTGACATATGACCAAACCCTGTGGGGAACCATTTGACAATTGATATCTGATCGATGCTGAGAAGTTCTAAAAAGGCACTGCTATTGTCAACCCTCTTTAGTTGTCAGACTATCTTTGCTACAATGGCGTGGAGATCTCACGGAAGAGATAATGCGGAATTAGTTCATAACCTTAAGGGTAAGTTAAATCGTCTCTTCAAAGTTCCATTTGATCGTTATGTTACTAATTAACCATAACTTGGGTTTATTCTGTGCAGTTATGAGTATTTCCAGCGGCTCAGAGGTCAAATTATTATTTTTCTAATCGTTGATTTTACAGCACACAAAATTGTTCAAAGCAGTAGAGTTGAACAAGCAATGCTTGCCACTGATAGGGGGTTATATTCTCCTAAAAATCCCTACCAGGATGCCCCTCAGGGTATTGGATACGCGGTGACCATAAGTGCTCCTCACATGGTAAATCAATATAAACAAAATACATATAATTACCAAAATACATTTTAATTGCTTGGTTATGATTATGTGAGAATGTAAGTTTTAGAGATGTGAGAATGTAAGTAAATCTGTACGAGGGGAAATAAACTTCTGGCGGTTTGAGCGCTTCCGAATAGGACTTCCACCAACACAAGTTAATGTTTAATACATATTTTATTTGCAGCACGCTTACGCTTTGGAAGTTTTGGAAAAGCATTTGAAAGAAGGAGCCAGGGCCCTTGATGTTGGATCGGGTTCTGGATATTTGACAGTTTGCATGGCTCTCATGGTACACATTAGAATTAGTAACATTAGAATCGTTCATTTGAATGATGTCACTGATTGAAAAAAACTGAAAAAATATTAATAAAAGTGAAATATCATACTCTAGGTCGGATCTACGGGGAAAGCGATTGGGATTGAACATATGCCACAGTTAGTAACTACGTCCATCGAGAATGTCCGGAAGGATAAACCATACCTGCTTGATACTGGGAGGGTGAAACTTCTTGGTATGTACGAGTTTAGTATTTCCCACCCTATTTAAAACTCCCATTTCCGAAACTTCTAAGACTACAATACTGTAGTGTAGTCATTATTTTAACTAGATATTATATAACGTGCGAAATATAAAGTACTGTATGTAACTACTCTTGTAGCCGGAGACGGGAGGAAAGGATGGCCTCAGGACGGTCCTTATGATGCTATTCACGTGGGAGCGGCTGCTGCGACGGTACCACAAGCTGTAAGTATGCTACCCTCTGTATTCGTGTTCATCCATGACCGCAGTTTCTAATAACTATTTTCGACTTTGCAGTTAATTGATCAACTTAAGCCAGGTGGACGGCTAGTTGTCCCAGTAGGACCGGAAGGTGGAAATCAAGAATTAGCACAGGTTAGCCTAGCCTGATGGTCGCAATAAAATTTTGGTGTATATATTTTTACTAACTTTTAAATTTTGAATTAAAAATAATAGATCGACAAGCTTCATGATGGGAGGATTGAGCGGAAAACATTAATGGGAGTTATTTATGTCCCACTGACTGACAAGGAACACCAATGGCCAAACAGGTGTGATACTCTTTGATGATATTGTAACTGTCACGGGATTGTCAGAGAATTTTTTTTGTGATACAAAATTACATCACCGTTCACGATGAAATTGGAAAATACTTTTAATGAACTTTTAGACAATCGTGATTTTTGGATATTAAAATCGAAACTGCCTGGCAGTTGCTGCAGCCACTGACATGAGCAGAGATACTCTAACAAGTAAATCAAGGTTAGTTACAAGTCATTGTAGCCTGCAGTGGTTGCAGATTAGTGATAGGAATCGAGTTAGTTGACAATTCATAAATTATTCGTTTACGGTCGCATTCAACGAATTTTGATTGAGTCAGCTCTTCCATCATTTTCTCCAGTATATTTTCAGAAATCATTTGACAATATTGATTGATCAGCCCATTTCATCACTGTGTTAAAAAAACTAACTAAACACTGGTTATCATTTGCAATGAGATAACATACCGACGACATATGCAGGCGTAATTGTAATGTTCAAACTACCCTATATTTTTATTTACAGTGAACTTTGACTTCATCCCGTGAAGATCTAAAATTAATGTTCGTATCAACCCTTTCGGATGAATAAAGTTGTGTGTACTAACTTATTGCAGTTACTTGGAATCCTTTCGGCAGGTTCACACAAATGTGGGAAGGCCTATTTTTTAATCTGGATTACGTAAATCATTATACCTGTGTAGATTTTTGCCTTTAAAACCAATTAGGACCAACGACGCCGTTGAACGTGAAATTACATTTGTGTGCACGTTGAGACACTCTAAGGTTTAACCCCCTTTTTAAGAAGCTATATCCCACTCCCTAACTGAAGTATAATTGTGATTTGCACATATTGATATTGATACAGCAATATCGCTACTTATACACCTAACAATATTTGTGTACATGACTACTGAAATAATGTTGCAACAAAAAATTCATGTGCTCATGATTAAGTGATAAATTAGTTTTTCCTGACGCTTAGTGTTAAAAAGTATACCATCTCATTTGCAAGGTACTTTCTGCTTCTACAACTATGATGAAAGATAAAACCGCAGTTTTAGATGAGGCTACAGGCTACTATTTTTCTGAACAGCGAATGAAGGAAACAAAATGAGTTCTTTGTCAATACTGTATTTATTGTCGGAGATTAGTAACCCTGTAACCTAAAACTGTGCATTGCACTGTTAAATGGTCAACATTTTTATCGTATTCATACCCGTCAAGTATATGTCATATGAGATCTAACTTAACTATAAGTTGTTAATATTTATTAAGAAGTAACGCTTCCACATTAAAATTAAGTGATTTTATCGTGTACTTATAATATAAGTGATTTCTAAATAAAAATGCCTACCATTAATAAAAATTCAATATTCATTGAAAGTGTGCTTACTTACTAAACCTGCTAGTTTTAGAAAACAATGTAAAACCAAAACAGGATGCCATTAAAGGCATTACAATGAACTCAAGTAAAGAATTTAGTTGCTAAATTGTGAATATTACAAGGTTAATTATGTTAAAATACTTCAAATGATATAAGTAAAAACCTGAAGCTGGTACCTCATGAGAAATATACCTAAAGAGGTAAAATATAATGTTTGCATAAGGGTTTTCAACGTCATCTTGTTAGTGTTACTCATGAGAGATTCAAGGACAGAAGTACGAGTTCCATAGTAACCATCCAGATTTAACATGTAGGATCATGAGTAGTCTTTCCTAAGTACATTACGGGAGGACACAATAACTGCTCCAAAAGTCCAGCTGCCAAAGGGGCTTTCAATGTTAATTGAAAATAGTCACCACTTTGCTTCAATCTCATAATTTCGTCATGAACTGTCATCATCTAAATTGAGAAGAAACGACATTAACATTGCTGGGGCTCTCAATATACATATATTGAAGTACAAAATGCCCACTTCGTAAATGCATTATAGCGAGAATGCATCCTACAGTACTAAACGTGGGACTCACAAATAAAAAGTGGCAATGGACTTACATTTTGATTAGACACTTTATGCTGGAGGAAGTTCATAGCATGCTGTTTTATCCCTCCATCCTGAACTGGGGAACTGAAGCTTTCATTCCGCATTATACTCGAGCCATTGCTTGTGACTGAATCATTTAAATTGTGAGGAACCGAAACAAATTCAGATAGAGAACCTTGGTCACTCAGTTTGGTTGTCGGAACTAAAATTCAGTTTAAATTTTAGTCATATATATCTAATATACCCTAAACAACAATTTTAAAACAAAAGCAATAGATTATAAAAATACTTCCGTTTGAAGCCAAGGGACGTCCAGGGGGCTGAGGCGCATTGATCCACTGTATGGTTTCTCGGTATCCACCAGCTGCAAAAGTCGAGTTACTCTGGGGGGCTGACGTTACTGATACAATAAGGTTGTTATTTTCAAAACCTTGGACAGAATGTTCTTGAGAACACTCCGTGGTTTTGAAAACTTGTGCTGTCGGAAGATTCTGCATTGTTGGCGGCGAAGGTGTTGATATTTCAACTTTAGGAGATGCAGCTTTCTTTTCTTGTGGTGACCTGATATCGTTCTAACAAAAAAACTAAGATGAACTCATGTTACGCATCTATGTTTTAAGGGTAGACAATAAACCCTACTAACCTGTAAAAGTACGACGGGAGGGACTACTTTGCTTAACTTTGAGCACAAAGGACCAGGTCGATTTCTTGCGATGGCCAATCTTTTTCTTGTGTGACGTGGCTGAACGGGATTTGTATACTGCAATTTAGCAGGTTTTGTGCGTACTCGCCTTGCAGGGGCTTCTTCAACCGCCGCCACCGGTCTGCTCTTAGGCTCCAAAGACACAACGTAAAGTTGCAATGGACGGTCAAAAGTTTTCACAAATTCAATTACCTGTTACGGAAGTAGGATAAAACAAATCAATTTCAGCTAAATCAATCACGTTGACATTAATTTTTTTGAATAAACAAAAATTATTACAGGTTTTTCTAGCTGAGCTGTTCGCCCTCCCTTTCCCAATATGTAGTAGTTGTCCGGGTGAGTGATGAATATCTGTTTGGTAAGAAAATCCAAGGTTGTCTTTTAGTTCATTATAATACCAAAAAAGAAAACGAACAGCTAATTACCTGGAAGGTACGAAAAAACTCCAACCAAGTCAGTTCAGTCGAACAAGATTCTTTTACTATTTTCTTGGTAGACAAAATACTCAAGTCAGACTTGACTGTCACGAACGCAACATTTAAAACTTCCTGAAATCAAAAAGCAATGTTGAACAATTTAGAACGACATAAAACCAACGTATGAATTTGATATCAATTTAATGATGGTATCAATTTAATGTAAAATTATAACCAAATTTACTTCTGATGATTCCTGCTTGCAAAGTGGAACTGAAGGAGGCCCGGCAGAGGGTACGTTAACAGCAAAAACGGGCGGCGAATCCTGAAATCAGAGGGAGGTCATTAGAAGCATGTCAGAGACCCTTAAGGCAGTTGCTTAGCAAACTACTTAAGTCAATATAGAATCGTAAATAAAAATAACATCAACAAAAATTAAATAATCGGAAGTGTCTTCAAAGTCTTAACACTATAATAAAGTACCAACTTTTATGAACACGGAATCATTGAGTACTTCTATTTCAAGCTCAACCGATTTTGCACCCATGCTTTATTATTCAAATCCAGCCGTTACAATAGCACAGCGTCAAAATCCAAGATTATTATGAGAGATACTATACTATGACTACAAATTATACTATCAACTAACTATTATAGTGACACTGTACCAGTAACAAAGTTTATCTAACTAATTATTCTTAAGGCAAAACGATATTTCTGGAGAGGAGTGTGACGTTTACTATAGTCGAAATCCAAACTGCAAATATAAACTGGTATAATTATAGTAAAGTCTGAATGTTGATTAATGACGTACCTCTTCTTGATGTCGATTTGGTGAATATGCTTGCATCTTCAAAATTCTTACAGTTCATTTGCCACTGTCACTCGGGAGTCGTCGGGAGCTGGCTGAAGTAACTTTATCATTAAGTTAAAAGTGTTTCACCACCACCAACAGTTCTGTTTTTCTACACTGTAAATTCCAGCTTCAAAATACAATCGCCCATATATAAGTAATTCCGACAATGCAAATTATTCACAATGTTGTCATTCCTGTCCTGTAGTTGATAATTGTAATAATAATTTATTATTCCTGTTCTGCAGTACCTGCAAAACAAACAACAATGTTGAATAAAGCTCTCGCGTCTCGAGGTTAACACATATTAGTATTTACACTATATGTTGACCAGTATATTTACTTAAAATACCAACCAATACAAATCGAAAATCAAAATGCTCTACTTTTACATATATGTACGCAGTCACCGGTGCATGCGTACAAAAAGACACGTGGCTGTAGTACCTTAAAATTAAAACGTTTACTAATGTACTTCTTCTTGATGGTTAAGGTTTTTTTCTTGCTTACAAATATACTCATTTAATTAACTATAGGATTGTCTGTAATCTAGCCAATATAATCAACAGACACGAGATACATTTCCAATTTCCACCATTTGGCCGGTTAATAATTTCTGACGAATGGACTACTGACAATGTGGGCATGGCGTTGATGGCGTTGGCGGCAACATGGCGACTATAGACGTTACAGTTTTACTTAACCAATAATAATAAACACATACTGAGAAGGCATTTGTGAGAAGGAAACATCGAGAATCAGAGATACATGAAAGTATAGAGATCTTTATATATCATCGTGAGATAACAGAGGTATTTTACACAGTGGTATAGTTGGGTAGAGTGACGACTGACGACTTTCTATTTCTACACAATGGTTTTTAAACATGCAGCTATTAATTCTTTGTGTACCAAACCAATAAACCAACTACCTAAAACTATATAACGCCAAACGAAAAACCCAACGCTCAACGCAGTGGATTTCAATATTCACAGATTTACTTAACAAAGACGAAAGGAGATAGGGCCTGCGGTAAATATATTTGAGGACGAAATACTTGGATCTGCTACTATACGACACTATATTTACTTATATTTCCTTAAATTCCCCTATAGAGCTTTGTAGTTAAATGATATAAATATCTAACCTAAATCAACATTCAGGCCCTGATTTGTCAAGTATAGTGTATAGGACGTTACCATTGACCGTGAGTGCAGTGAAACAAGGAACGAGGAGCTAAAACTACAGATATAACGGCTTAATACAGTTGGCGTATAGTAAGATAAACTGACAATATTGTTCCTTGAAATTGGGTACTTCAATCAACTTCTGGTAAGTATAATAGGTATACTGAATCCACTGGAGTAACTTGAGAACATTAGGTTTATTACCTAGGTGTAATTTTACCCTGGCCAGACCCAGATTTTACGATGTGTGTATGTGTGTGTGTGTGTGCGTTACAATTACAAGTTGTAAAAGTATTTGATGGATTCGTCTATTCTAGCCAATACCCTTCCCTTCCCCATTAAATCTTCAGAGTATTATTTGACTTGACACAGAGTTGAAGGGAAGCAAATTTGTCACACAGTAGGCCCCGGCCTCATAGTGAAATCGACCTGCATCTCCCCACATGGTTAAATTGTAATAGTTCTATATGAAACCTCGCAGTAGAATACACAGTAGAAATCTCTGTATTATAGGATCAAATGACAATTTTCTAGATTTTATGCAGATTACCTGTACATACACAATAAATTTTTTACAATATTACTAGTAATTTTAATGAAATACTAGAGACATTTTAAAATAGCATAAACACTGAATCCTTAGCCAGAAAAATCATTTTAATTACTGGACGTTACTCTACTTTACACTGTTCTGTATGTGTTGCGTCGTCTTTGAAATAATTTACCATATAAATTATGAATCATTATCAATTATCATTATCTTTCCATGCATCAAAACGGCTGGTCCGATGTGGTTTAAAAGTTAAAATTTTATACAAATTGTTACATACAGCAGTACATGAAGAGGTAATATGTTCCATAATTTAGAAAAGTTTAAATGCAAAGTTTAATGATGTTTCAAATTTCAGCTATAACTATACACTAATGAAATCCAAACAGAATTTATAACATAAAATGGGAACAAAAATTCAACGATGACCCCGACGTGATTTGAACACGCAGCCTTCTGATCTGGAGTCAGACGCGCTACCGTTGCGCCACGGAGTCTTGCTTATTTAACTTCGAGATTATCTTAGGGGTGATTCAAGTATTACGTAACGCAAAAAATCCGAATTTTTGACCACCACCCACCCCGCGTAACGCACTATTGTATGTATATGTAATGTTAAAGGATAGGAACGTAACGCAAAAATCCGAAAAATCAGAGGACCACCCACCCCAGGTGGCGTTACGTAATACTTGAATCACCCCTTACAGCCATACTGCATTTTCACCGTGGAAACTAGTTTTTGCCCCGTATTGCAAATTGTAATGACTATCTGTAAATGTATAGGTACCTAACCTACCTTTTATACTTATAAGTATTATTATTTGCTCTGCCAAATAGTTATTAACCCTTGCCTTACGTCACAGTTGAGTTCTTCTAGGCATGCAGTATGTCTGCACTTTAAAACTTTAGTTATTTTGGAAAAGTGAGTAAATAAGTAAAGTAAGGAATTACATAGATAGGTAACGAGTAACGGCAGTGAGACGAGACGCGGAAGCTCATATCATTTTGGTAGAATATATAATATATTACGTTTGTATGTGCTTGTCCGTAATGTATCATTATGATATGAATCATTATCTGTGTAATAACATCTGTTAATCCTTTTATTGCCCACGAGCTTCTAAACGTTTGTGTGAAGGAATTAAACATGTATGACATATGATTGACGTAAAGTATTAAATGATTGATAACATGTGTATATTTCTAACGTTTTGAATGGAAACAAACTTTATTGTGCATTAATTTATTTTGACAAATCTAAACAACACTAAATGGACCGAAGAACCGATTTTTAGATATTTTACTTTAATTGATTGGATCGGAGTTATAGGCATTTAGATGAACAGTAATATAATATAATGTTATTTTCTACTCACAAGCTGCATTATATATCTTAAGCCGAGCCGGACTACCAACCAGCATTTCCTCCTTGATGATGGTGATGATGATGCCGGGGTTGAGGCTGTTCGTAATCATCTCCGGATCCACGGCGGTAACCATCTCCGTAACGATCTTCGCAACTATCTCCGTCATAGTTAATGCCAGACCTTTGAGAATGTCGACAATGAAACGTTACGTTTACGACTTGGAAGAAAAAATGATGACGACATATTAGAAAAGGTACTAACTACTTCAGAGTTTGAATTTGAGGAGTTACCCACGGAAGTCAATCCAAGGTACATATACATTACCACAGATTTACTGAGATTTACAAACCCTCATCTTGATTTGTTTTTTCTACTATTGACTATTGCACCAATAATCAAATATTATTTACCCATCTCGTGCTTGAATCACATGAGAAGAAGTTACATCAACTTTAATAATGGACCTCTTGGCATCGCTCATCGTTGCACTTACTTCCAGATTTTCATATCTAATGTGAAGCGTTACACCAGTACTTGCCTACAAAACCAATTTTAAAAGATAAACCTCATTAGTAGTTAGGGTAATTGCTGTTAGTACGTTTCCAGTCTCAAAATTACTTTATCGTCTTATTTTTACTTACTTGTTCACGCCTTTTGTCCGGCTGACTAGCCCAATCATCATTGTAATACATAGCTTGATATAGGGCGTCATCCGCTGGAGTTTGTGCAGAAACAAACCCGGCAGCATACCAGTTGCTGCTGAAATTGTAGTCATACGGAACGGAGAAGAGAACCGCCAAGCGGAGATTGGTGTCACCGATTCTGTACGTAAATACTCCCACAGACCCACGACAGGCTTCACTAAATTAAAGTAAGGGAGTAAGGAAATCTATTATTAACATATTAGAATAGTGCCTTGATCTTGAACTAAACGACTAAGAGATCCTCGATATTTTGTTCTTAATAAAATAAACTTACGATGCCTTCGAAAATGCAAAGGCCTCTCGTGTGCTGGCACTAATCACAGGCTGTAAGGGTGTGTGGCAATGACCAGATGAGCAGTAATATTGAGGATCAACCAAAGGGACTGTCAAACGATTAGCTACCAAACCAAGCAAAAGGCCATGATTGATTTTCAAAATCGATACTTTTAGAGAGAGATAATGTTGTAGGTAATAAAATTAAGTGTATTTAAAACGATATTGTGGAACACAATAAGAAAGTAAAACAAACTATGGTTATTTTAACGAACTTACTCAATTCAATCGTGCAGTTTCGGTTTGTTGACATAGAAGTTGACATCTCAGCTGCGGTTGTTCCATCTAAAGAAGCTCCAGCAGTAGGCTGTTTTGAAAAAGCAGCAATTTGTGAGACCTCCATATTGAACGGCAATATATTTTCCTTTTTGCACTCTCACAATAAAAGTAAAGTTGAATGTGTGAAGATATATGTTCTGAACTTGATGTGACGGCTACCGTCGGTTGACGATTTTTGAGAGCGATATGTGACACCAAGATTCCATGGACTCACTAGTGGAGCTGAATTGTGAGATCAACTATTTACTTCAAGCTTAATTGTGGAGCACTGTCATCACGTTGGCGTAAAATTTTAGTGGCAAGTGGTGATAATTTACATACGTTATTCAAGGACGATTCATAAGAAATACGATTTTTAGTTGAAAAACAATCTGAATATTCATTTTTGACATCACCGGCAGTGAGCTAATTTACATAAAATTTCTGTTTGTTTCCTCATGTGAACCTCATCGGTAAAATACATGAGTTGAATTTTAGCTGGGATTGCGACATGCACGCTGTGATAATCACGGTCAAATTAAAACAATTTTCTGACACTGACTTAACGAATGTTTAAACTTTATATTATCTTCTTCACGTCACTCAAGGGTGCCTCTTGCTAATTCCTGCATTTATTTATTTTTAGCTTTGACTTTATAAGTTAAGCAAATAGTATATACATACAAACAAATATGAACACGCGTGATGATTTTTGCTTATGGACAGACAACACACGATGGACTATGAACTGGATTCAGGTAACTCAGAATGCGAAATGAATCACGCTGGATCTTTGAATGAACGAAAACAAGGCAATATAATATATGCCATGCATCCCATATCCGGAATCTGTTAACTTGATAGATCTAGAAACAATAAGATTAGACAGTGTTGCAAGGACAAAGATTTGCTTTTTGTAAATATCGTTAAGAAGTTCAGTCTAACTACTGCAATTAAATTGACTAGTATTAATAATTTTGAAATCCGGTTCATTGTCATGTAAGAATCATTTTAAAGTTTATGCAATACCAGTATTACCAGTGTGGCATCAACGGTAGCTTGGTTACCTGTAAAACACTATTCCCAAACATTGTTTTATCTTATTTTATTACAAATAATGACAAATAATATTCACGTCAAGATGATCATTCACAATGTAACATACATTTGTACAGTTAATTACAATGTAATTAGTTTACAGTTGTATACAAAAAGAATAATCTGAATAATAAATTGTAACTTGGTGAATGGCTAACAAGAATAATTTGTCCTATTTTAAAAACAAACATTTTCTCCGGTATTGATAAAGCGTAATTGTACGGATGACTTTTTCTAATACGACAATGCAGCAAGAAAGTAACCATCCACAAATTAGCAAGAGGAGGCAACCTTGCAGGTGGTTGATTTTTAAAACCTGCGCTGTTCTACCCACGTAAATATTTCTCACAGAGGAAAAGTCAGTTTCGGTGACTCCAAAGTTGTGCCTTTTTTCCGCTTGGGCCCAGAATGGCGGAAAGCCCCCTTCTACCAAATATCGAACTAATTTTTTAAAAGACTGTCTAAATGGTAGCCACCATCTGAGCCCTAAACTTTGGCCCACTGATATAGTTTCATTGCGTACTATAATGAATCTAGCTACATTGGACTTATTTAAGAAATGTATATGCGCGAATTGCTCGATGGGATCTGTCACTCCGATGCAAGCAAATCTGGGGGAATGGACTAACTTTTCAAGGCAGGTACTTTCATTTTTAAAGAATGTCATATCCTGTGTGATGTAATCCAATGAATTTCTGTAGTTCAACTTCTCAAACAAAATACCATGTGGGGAACCGTATGACCATTTATAATTGACCAGTTCTTGAAACGATTGTGGCAATTCTTGTGTGTCGACGGGGGATGTTAGTATAGAGACGAGATTAGAAGTGTACGCGACATGCATGACGATGACAAAAGGAAACCAATGCATGTAAAATATTTTCAGTGGCTTCATTAGCAAGTGTGTTCGGTTGGAAGTTTTCTCAAAAACTTTGGTTGAGACATCCTGAAGAAGTAAGGAACGTATAGTTTGCCAAAGGCACGCTGGGAAACTTGTCCATATTGAACGATTTTCGGAGTCGCCTTGCATGATAAGGTAGATTGTCCCGGAAGCTATAAGCCATGTCAACACGAATAACGCCCAAACATTTCTTTCCAGTGGCTTATAAATGTTTTTAGGAGAGAATTCCAGGTTTGATTTCAAGTAGCAAAAACCAAAACCACTTCTGTAAGCTTCGGGACAGATATCATATTTACGGAAATAGTAGCGGAGAACCGGTACAGCGATCATTATATCCGGATATACCATGTTGGTTTTATCCTGATCACGGAAATGGAAATTAATTTCACATGTAAAATTTGATCGGAAGGCAAATTCTACCACAGGTAGAATTTCTTTTATAGGCCTTCGTCCACTGAAAAGTAGATAACTTTCTGAATTTTTCATGAGGTCCTCGCAAGTTGCAGGAATTGCTGGGGCTGCTCGTAAGCGTCTAAGCTTCCCATTTGTTGCCGCTGACTTTGGAAACACGGAGTCAGACGAAGTTGGGAAATCCTGGAGAGAAATGTTAGACATAAGAACCTCACATTCCAAGCTATTGAAAGTTGATATGGACACACGGCTTTTATTAATTTCTAGCACGGCTTTAAACGGGTGGTTCAGAATCTCCAGTACTCGTGACTTTAAGGCCTTTGTGGTAAACTCATCAAAACCGACTTGTAATGCTCTAAATAGTTCAAGCTCAGGTTTGCTCCTACTATTTTCTTCGGTGGGAGAATAAATAATAAGTGCAATAAAGGTAGTCAAATAATTCTGTGGTGAAAATAAGTTTCTTTGAGGAGATAGGAAAGTTTCTGTTATTTGACCAGTAGTCCCCATCAAAATAGTAAAAACGCATGCTTCGGAGTACCTCCTTACAACGAATATGCATGGATCGTAAGTTGGAGGTGAACTAAATGAATTGTTTACATCGTCGGACAAGATCGTAAATGATCTTCCAACAGAATCTGCAAAATGTTCACGGACGGTTAGTAACTTTCCTTATATATAATGATGTATAATTTATATGTATGGATATAATATTCTTACTTCTATACTAGTTGGTACTCGAAACTCACCTTTAGAAATTAATTCATCTATTGTTTGCAATGAATCCGAACTTCCCGATACAATCCAATGACATCCTGACAGGTTCTTCAAGAGGAAAACTCGCGTCAATAGACTGGACAAGGATGCTGCTTCAAAATTCACTTGCTGATCTGTTTTCAGTTGCGACGTGAAATTGAACTCCAATGTGAAAGTCAACAGTAACACTAAACCTAACACCTTCATGGTGACGCGAAATCTCAAAGTGGTTCTGTTGTTTGTTTCAGTATCTGTAGATTACTAAAGTATCGAACAACGTTTGCATTTATTGTATTAGGCTTTTATTTAGACACACTAACTTCAAATATTTATTATTAATGATCAATAAATATTTATGTGGAAGTACATACTTGCTTTTCGGGTTAATAATTAATTCGTACATTACATAAATAGCACTTTTTCGATTGGTTTTGCATGATTTTTTGGAAACACCAGGCACCTTGGCAGGATTTTTTGGTTGCTTGCATGCTAAGGCTTAATTGGGTTGGCTGGATGAATTTTAATGGCAAAGCAAAACCAATAGTAAAGTATCAGCGCTATTTTTCGGATTGACGTTGCTACTTTTTTTTAGAAATTGGATAACTTGATATTGAATTTTGGATAGTTTAGGGTTGCCAGTATTTACAAATTACTATGCTATACAATTATAGTATGACTACACAATAAAAACAATTCCCAGCATGTGGAAAATCAGACAATGTCATTTTTATTACATCTGCATATCTTACCATTACAATAATCAACGTATACAATAAAATACAGTTTATTTAATCTCCATCATTCGACAGCAGAAATAGGGTATTTCAGAAGAACAAATGAACTGTTTGAAAACTAGCCGTAGTATATGATGGAATAAATGGCACATGACATTCTCGATAAGAATATTCATGCAGCTATAATAAGTATTTTTATATTGGAGTCTAACCCTTGGTATTCCCCTGATACAACTAAAATCCTGTGAAAAATTAAAGGCCGTAATTGAAATCAGTAATCTATATACAGACTTGCCATCAGCATAATGATGAATTCGTTAGAAACGGTAAACCTCGATTTAACTATGAATTCCTGGGATATTTGTTCACTTTTAGGCAACCTTGGTTTACTCAATACTATGTAATTTACATATGCGTAATAAAATTCTACAAGCCAGAGACTAGAGGTTCGGCTAAATACATATAGTATCTATGTAGGTATTCTATAGAATATATATGCACGACTGTATATTATGCTTTCTAGTATTCAATATATTACATAGTAATCAGTTCTGCTTGCACCGTAATTGATTGACAACGTGGATTTTTCAATTTGAACAAGAATAATAATTTAACATCTTCGACAAGTAATAGCGCATGAAGTATTGTAATGATTTAACAAATATATACACATCTGAATGACGGTCCACTAAAAACAGTAGTTATAAGTACACGTATGTAGAGTGTATCCCCACAACTGGGGATTCGGGATTCCATTGTACAGACATGCAATCATAATATTCTATATGATACTCTAATTAATATTAAAGCGCGTTGTATTTATTATAACAGAACTAATTAAGGAAAGGGTATATAAGTATATGAGCACATAATACAAATATATATCTATCTACAGAATATAAACGAGCTGTGACTACAAAGATCTATAGAGGCTATACCCAAGATAACATCTTTCCAGTTTAAGTGACATTTTATATTTATAAATCAGTATTTTGAGTTATGAAGTATACATAGCTCAAGGAATTATTCAATTCAAAGTATTTTTAAAGTCTCTACTGTCAAAAATAGTAAATACACGTAAAGCATAAATGAACGTGACTTCGATGTCAAATCGTTTCAAAGATACATCCCATCAACTAGATAATCCGGGTCGAGCCTATTCTTTCCTCGACGTCTTGTCCCAATTCGTCGCAGACGGCACCCTACAATAATCACCATAATAATGGACATTCCCAATCCCATTATAAAAGCGAGCACGGCGCCGGGACCAGCAGAGTGATCTGTCAGATCATCTTCTAGAATTAAAAACATGCCAAAATTTAGCAATCAACTTGCATATAATAAACCTGGATAATGGTAAACAACCCATCTACAGTTAAAAAATGGATAACCCATCTACAGTTAAATACTAATCTTACTTTCGGAATCAAAGGCAAAGCTTTGAAGCTGAGGGGCTAATTTCCTGAGACTCTGAGGAAGTTCAAGTTTTGAAATTTCATTGTAATTTACGCTATTTGTTGACGGTGCGGGAACTATAACAGCTTCCTGCTGCTGCTTTCCTGAACCATCTGCACCTGTTGACATGTTTGTGGTTCTTGGGAGGTTTTGCATCTTGTTTACCAAGCCAGAATTTGGGATTGCCAACGAACTTTGTTGGTTTACTGAAGATTGCGGTGGACCGCCGTTTGCACCTGGGATCGGCGGTCGATTATTCGGCGGAAGTAGACGATTAGGTGAAGAATTTGTCATAAAATTGGGTGAGTTAGGGTTATTCAAGCCATTATTCAAATTATTATTATATCCTGGATTTGCTGCATTTATATTATTGTAATACTGCGCCTGCTGAAACTGCTGCTGCTGTTGTTGCTGCGGCGTTTGCAAGGCTTGAAGTGAATTGAAATTCAAAGGGTTGCCATTAGCATATTGTCCAAATTGCTGTTGTGCCGGTAACGGCTGAGATTGCGACGAGCCAGGGATTCCCTGCAACGGATATTGTGGATATGCGTACGAAGAAGGGGGACCATTTCCATAATTGTTATTGTTGTTCACATTGCTTCCTGATAACAAAATCACAAAAAAAGATGCATTAAATCTCTACACTCATATATCTGTATGTACATATAATCAAGAATGTCTCCATTATTACGAAATTACGGTATGACCAGAAACGTTTTGCCTTGAAAACGCTCTTCTAAACAACTAATACAACAAAAACTCTTTCATGTACAACTGGCACAAACTTTATTAATACTCATGATATGCTGTACATATTATTAAATATAGCCGACAACACAACTACCATCATTCATTCATTCAACTACAATCATAACCTCGCTGGTATTTTTGTATCTTCACGACACTCACTTTATACTTATACAACAGCTTGAGCTAATTGTTGCTAATTTTGTTGGAACTTAATATAATAATTTTAAAATCATCTTTTTGGCAAAATGTGAGCTTTGTAATAATTAAGATGTTGATACTATGTTAGTGGAAATGTAATTTGTAGCTCAACCATTGTTGAGTAATATGTTTACGGTGTATGTACAACTGTTTTCAAGGTAAGTAGTCATAGTACGTGATGTTGAGATGTATTCATTCCCAGAGTGTCCTTTATGTTCGCAATTATCTGTACATTAAATTATTATCCTTGGTTTCACGCACGTATCGTCATGACATTCCTGTGATTCGAAAAATGTACGAATTTAATTCAAGTGACAAGATGACAACAGTTTCCTTATACCTTTTGGTGACAACTTGGACTTATTAATGTTATTTTACAAGACAAGACAAACCAAGCCAAGCTTGTATGTTCAATGTTTGAATGTCAACTTCGGTCATTGATAAAACCCCAAAATTGTCTTTGTAAAAGAAACATTACGGAACAAATGTTTAGTCTTATTTCAAGGTAACTGGGACGAAATAAATGACCTTCAAATTGTACTCACAACTCTACTATACAACATATTACATTTAATGTGCAACAACTGAACAAACCACAGTCCTTATTCCTAAATTAAATAACATATTGCGCTATTATATTATATTTGATGAATATTAATTTGTGGCTTACCGTACAAACCGGAGTTTGCCAATGGGACAACATTCATTCCATAGCTGTTACCATTGCCATTCGAATTACTTGAGGACGCGGGATCACCAGCGTTGTAATCAATAAATGTCGACGGCTTCCAGTATGACGACCTACAGAATTAAATTTCATCAAATCAGTATTTAACAGTCTTCCAAAGGTGAAGCAAAGATAAAATCGCACTATAATAAGTATATGTAGGTTATATATGACATTTTGAGTATTTTTGTGCGGGAAATTAAATTACGTCCAAGTTAATAAATACATTTTTTCATAAGATTTTCCATACTAAATAATAAAATTTAATTTTAAAAAAAATTCTGTGGCTTTTGTTTGTACTAGAAAATGTTAACGGCATGTTGTTTGATAGTCTTTTTCTGTATTCTTCGTACTTTTGGTACCTGAGAGCATAACAATAATATTTTATTGAAGGAAATTGCCATTTCACATGGCTATATTCAAGGCAGGGAAACTAAACCGCACGGAGATAGATAATCATTATATCTGTACATGTACATATAGGAAGAAAAACAAAACCAGAATAAAAACATACGAATGTCGTTGTTGCTGCAATTGACTTCCATAATTTTCATGCTCATCCATAATTCCGCCATCTTTGTGTGTGAAAATGTTTAAAGGTGACTGTGGTTGTACTTGCATTTGTGGCTGCGGGGATATAATCTGATCTTTCCCGTTGTTCTTATTTGGGACTGCATTGGAAGACATGGGCTGTTGCTGTGGTGGGGTGAGCCGGTATTCCTCTTGTTGGCTGGGTCTCTCGTGGTCATTATGTGAATGACTTGGAACGAAACCATTGTGATTAGCGTTTCCTCCGTCTCCGGGAATCCCTGACCCTGGTGATAGATAAGAGGAACCTGTGAATTGACATAGTTGTAACTCTCTAACGATAACGAAACTGTTTTTGACAGTATAAGTTTCACTTTTGGACTAATTCCCGTAATCGTAAACATGACATGAAGCGCACGAACCATCGCTGAACAACGAAATGCTTCGACGAAGTTTTTGGGGAAGACGTCAATGCGGATTCATACTCTGATGAATAGCCTCGTAGTAACACTTGAATAAGTACACCTACAGTATAAATCCAATCTCATTGAGGAAACTTCCACCTACATATATACAATAGTTTATAGTACTTTTATTTGTCCGTGTAAATTTACTTTCAAAAACTTTTAGGGTCTACAGAACCTTAAACCTATAGATAGATGGTTATTAGTACTTAGCAACTTTGAAAAATCGCTCGTTTGCCCTTGAACAATAAGTAACCGAACCGGAAAAATAGCTTTTATTGGATCCCTTGCGTCTTTTAAATGACAGGAAAATGATTCATTATGTGCAACTATTGTTTTTTCGCTTTGACAAGGCTATTGTGCAGCTTCACAGAGGTCCATAGTCAAATATAATTTATATAGGTAGAATACATAAGATTGTTTTTCACTTTCAAAGTCATTAAACTACAGCCTTTATTTACTTGAATAAATTATTCTAAAGGTTTAACGTAACAATGTCTATAATGTATGACAGTGTAGCCTTAGACAATAATACTCGTTATAGATGCTTTACGGCTCTATGTGCATTTGTAGCTGTAGCGAACATGAAATGTTTTAGTTCAAAATCAATAATGCCAGTGAAAGATTTGGGTAGATACTTGTAGTAACTTTATTGTATACAATATAGTTACTATACAAATATACATAGAGTTAAGTATATCTAGTAAATGCACTGTCAGCGAAAATAAATGTGAATGCTACAACTATATGTAATTAATTACTTATGTTGGGTATGCTGAAGTCATTTTCTGCGTTTGAAGTTTTACTTTGTCTGGGTTCGGGTGGTATAAAAGAACGTTTTCGAGTAACTACAGAGCTAGTAAAAGGCTTGCGGGTATCTCCACGAACATGAAAGTTGCGATGTACGTAATTACATAGGCCATAGGCATCTATATACATACTATACATAGTTGTAGTGTAGTATAGTGTACTGGTATGATATTACATAGTATTGGGTAGCTCGTGCGGACTTTTCCAGGTGTAAATTAAGTAATTTACTACTATTTTGAAGATTTTAGTGCAGAAATAGACACATTGGCACACATACAAAGCGATTATTTGTTGACAAAATTAAGTTTCCAAAAATCGAAGAGTTTTTTGTTGCTGTATAGAAGTATATAGACTCTTTTATTTTAAACTTGCTCAATTGCTTATCTCATTCATTCAGTATAATTGTATCGGAATTGTAAAGTTCACAAGATTTCTATTTAAGAGCAACTTTACCAACAAAAACCAAACGTCAAACAATTTAACGTGCAAGATGTTCAGTGGACTTTGCGGTAAACACCTTCGGAATGCCCACTTAAAGAGATTCTCATTAATTCCAAATCCAACACTTAAGATTAGACAACGTAAAGAATAATAGTACGACACCGAGAAATATTACGGTTGACATATGTGCTTTTATTTGATGGAATCAATGAAATTGTAAAATGGAAGACGAAAAGATATAGTTAACCTTTGGAACCAAAGAAAGGCATATAAAGACTGAACTGAAGGACGCAATACCATCATCAGAAAGAAACAATTTCTGACTCTTTTGCTCCTATTATTCTTCGTCTCATGTGGGCTCAGTGTTATTTCTATTTTAAATGCTACATACTTGTGTAATTATTTAAAATCTCACCAGAGCTTTTACCATATAAGACTTTTCTCTTTGATTTCAAATGTATTCTTCAACGAAAACTTGACTGATTGCACTTTTAGAATTATACAATAAGAATAGCTTTGTTGTTTTCAGGTATAAGGGACTGCAACTTTGGAGATTGGATGGGTTCTCGAGTACTTAGCGTTTCTATTCGCGGTTGAAATCGACACACACAAACAAGTATAAGAAGTCATTACTCATCGTTCCTATTTTTCAGTGATCGATCTGTTGTCTCTACCTTGGTTTTTAGACACAATATACTGGTTGTCACGCTCTAGAAATCTAATCAGTGGTAATACCACGCTATCTACCTACTCACGATTCAGAATTACTATAACTTAAGCTGTTGTTTGCCAACTCTTTTAAGTGTTTATTTACTGTGAGTTTGACTTCTGGAAGAATTCTTTTTACATTCTTCCAACTTATACTTCATGTTAGATTTTATTATGAAAGGTCAATTTTTGGTTGTTTTTTTAAGTTATCTTCATCAGTTATTTAAATTTTCACCTGACATGCCATTATAGGAGTATGGGAAGTTAATTTAACCTCTTGGAGGATGCCAACAAGTACCACAGGGATAGCTTATAGTTGTTACTGCTCCTCGTCATTGAGTCTCCCTACCTCCTTTGAATTGTCAAGTTGAAAAAATTGGTTTATGTTTCTATGTACCTTAAGGTCAGGCACTCTGAACTCAAATATAGAATTTAAGTTTAGTTACAAGATAATAATGGGATACAAATCCTTGCATGTGATTTGTTATGCTATTCATAAACTCTATGGAATCGACTAGCTGGAATTTTAATAAACTAATAAATAAAAACAAAACTTCATCCCGAATAATTGTTTGGATCTTTGGATTCATTTAACTTCATTTCTATATTCTCATATACAGTTATCCCAGATCTCATCAGATAGAGCTATGAAAAAGTTCTAACTCCAAAAAGCTGCGTAAAATAAATTAAGCTAATAATAATATAAATAAGCAAATTAGTGGGAAGCATACTCGTTGCTCTTTGTTTTCCACACGCAACGTCGGGAAGAAACTTGTAAACCTTGCTCAAATTGCCAAACTTTTGTATAGGACTTAATTATCCAAGCTAAAACGCTATACCAAGAAAAGGGAAAACAACTTTTTCATCAAATATGTATATAATGGATGAGTTAATTAAACATATAATAATTTATTGAACGTCGAAAAAAAGAAGAAACACGTGTACACATGTATTTGAATAACAGTGCCAAACTTAGAAAATCAATACTAAAGAAAGAATCAATACTAATTAAAACATGAAAATCAGTAGGATGAAAGAACTAATTTGTATTTTCGAAGTATGGAGTATACCAGGAGTACGTGTAATAAATAATAAACATTATACGGTATCACTACTGTCAACTACGCTGTTTTTTTTGCCGAATTGACCTACATACCTTGCCAAAATGTTCGCATATACAGGAAACATTATCATTGAACCCAGCGCATATTGTGTTTGTCCTTGAAGAAAAATTCTTCAACGTGCAATTCTTGTACAATGTATACATACATCACAAATTCACAGTCCTAAATTATGAAAACGTCCCAAATGTAATCTTATGAATATGTATACAATATAAAGATATAATTACACTTCTGCACATATTTAATGAGTTTGACACAGACACTATGTGGATAGTATGCAGATATTCTGAGATGATATTTTAATTCTGGCTGACATGATAAATATCGTAGTGTAGCATCTTATACCTAAACAGTCTGCTACATACAATTAAGCGATCAAGTGCTGAGCCTGGGGGAAGCGCATTTGCATATGTAAACTGATAAATCAATTTACAGATTGTCATAGGCTTGGAAACGAGAATGAAATATTAATTTATTGGCATTTAGTGTAATTAAATATTATGCAAACAGCAAAGCAGTCTACTCCTTTAAATATTCAAATAGTGTCTTTGACAACTCAACGTTTACACATTACGTAATAACAGCTCTAATAAAGAGGACACACTATACCTATATCATGTTTGTCTACATTAAATAAAATATAGCAACTATAAGAAACGGCTCACTATGCCCTGTTCTTTTGTTAAAATAAAATAGAAATTGAAAGAGAATTTAATTTTTAACAAGGTGGATGTCCAAATGTTCATCATCTGCAATAATTAATAATTGGAATAATATATTCCGCGTTGATAAAACATACAAACTAACAATATGTATATAGGCATGAATATACATTGAAAATGTGGGAAATACCCACCAAAAGTATTACAAAAAGGGCTTGAAAATCTTGAAAATATTAAATTATGTTTTTAAACACCCCAGTCTGAATTTTTTTTGTAGTTCAGGATCTGAATTTTTTCGTCATAAACAATAATCTGTTAGCTAGCTTATTAGAAATAATACTTCTGATTAGACATGACGTAACATCGCCATCACGGCGATGGCTTTATTTGCTAGTAATAATATAATAATTCTTCTACTCACAGTTTAATGCTTCTAACCCTAACCTTACCTAATCACATGTCTTATATAGAGTATTGATGATTAATACTCGTCATTTTCCATTTGCATTAGATTTAATTTGTTAATAAAAGTTCCAAAGTTGAACTAAATGTGGAAAATGTGGATTCCTATAACAATTTACCATCACATTTTATTTGCATCCTACAGCTTTCCATGGAGCACCTACAATTTATAATGTGCTGACATCAAAATGTAAATGCTTTGTGTCATATTCAAATAATGTCTTTTGTATTCACCGACAACCTTCAGTCGCTCTTTGGTTGACGATGTTAATGAATTTAATGTTGAATGTTTATTGTGGCAAGCGTCATTTCTCAGTTGAAGACCCCTTACTGGAACCCTCACCAAAGTACTTTTAAAGTTATATTTTACTGCTAAATTACTGTCAAAGCAATGCCCACGAGGCTACGGTTCGCTGCCTGTGAAACAGAAACAAAGGCAAATGGCAAATCTATATAAGCATAAGTATGTATGTATAATATTATATAGCATGGACGCATAAAAATAACTATACCACCCTATAGGCATAGGCAAATGAAACTAACGCCTTTGAATTCACACAGAAATAAAAAAAACACAGGAAGAGAAGTGAAACTCTCCTGGGGATGAATAAAAGTTATATTTGTACATTAAAGGCTTTTACATCGTACAATCCATATATTATACAGCCTTTTACATGTTCCTATGAGAAGGATTTCCATGTCTCACATAACAGTCCGTCAATTCCCCCGTAATATAAATATTTGTATTTATGCACATATCCTGCTAAATTGAATTTCCAAAGCTAATGTTTTCATCACGTACAATATAAAAGCTGCTAGAACCCTAAACGTCAGTCAGGAAATGCCTACACATACATATACGAAAACGAGCATGTGATCGGCATATGAAAAGGATGATTAATTACAATGCACAGTAGCTGTTTGAAGTGTGAAAACTATAGAAACAAATAATAAGATCTTGTGCCACACAAGAATTTAAACTCCCCGTGGGAATCGCTAGGTCATAATTATATTAATTATGAAGAAAGTTGGTTCTTCGTACTACAAGAAACAGGCTTTACAATGTTTTTTTCATTTTCCGCCAACTTTATGTGGATTCGGACTATTATAAATTTATAATACCTATAGGTATGCTGTATTTATGCGCTCAAACAGGAAATTGTTGAAGAAAGATGCATCATTTGCACTTGTTGTACCAACGTTTTTTTAAACTGAAAGCAAACTTACAATTAATTACACCTACTATACATACTAGAATACTAGAATTTAATAAGAAAGATTAAATTGTTTGAATGGCGTTAAATTAATTTTTTATACTTATTGAAAGTAGGTATATTATATTTTTATTTAAATAAAAAAATCGTTTTTACCGGCGGCAGGACAATGAAGTTCAGAACTTTCATCCGAGCCATCCGCACACTGTGGAATCCCATTACACACGTTATAGATCGCAATGCACTCCCCCGTGGATTTGCACTCGAATTGATTCCGACCACATGGTGATCGTCTCTGTGTCAAGGGTTGAGGTTGTTGTTGCAATATCGGCGACGACATTTGTTGTGGAAACGGCTGTTGCTGCTGCTGTTGCTGCTGTTGCGGTTGTAAGTCTGTGTGTGAGACATAAAAGCAAAATGAAAGTGCGACATTTCCTTGGATGGCATAAACTAAAATTTAATTCGAATTACATGGAAAGTAATTGGCGCAATTAATGATAGCAGAGTGTAAAACAATAAATGTAGAACAGCACTATTTACTGTTGAAGGATGGATTTACCACCATTAAAATAGCAAGTCGAACGAGTTTCAAGTTTCAACCTCTGAAATTTCCCAAAAGAAACGCATTTCAGCCCAACTATAATGACATTGTGTGTGTACTCAGCCCTTGGTTTTCTTCCTGAACAAGCATTTAAGTAAGGAACAACGAAGTATATCTAACTCAAAGGAAACGCTTCACTAGTCACACTCTCTCACGTTCGTCTCCTTAAAATGCTGTCAGGCCATAAGCAACAACTGTGGAGTTCGCAGAAGGAAACGAGACTCCATGAGGGAATACAGAATATCTTCTAAATAAATGTATTTTTGGAGCCAAGTGGAATCATTTAACCGTAGCATCAAATCGTTGCACACACATTCCATCTAAAGGGCTATACATGCCACTGATCAGGATATTCAAAATATACAACTTTATATCAATCCACTTTTCGCTCTGAAACTGATCTCAAGGTAGGCCAACCATAACCAATAACAAAGATGCGAAATCATTTTATTGTTCAAGTCTGACTCGGGGGAAAATCTCCTTTTTAAACCATTCAATCGATTGTAATGCAATTTAACCTGCATCCTCTAGACCTGTGACGGATTTTAAAGCATTTTCCAAACATTTTTGTCCCAATGGCCTTGCTGTGTTTCAGACAGCAGCTGTCAAACAAGTAAAATGTCATCAAGACAAACGGTAATTTATATAGAAAATCCAAGACATTTTACAAGCTTTTCCAACCCTTGCCTTGCTTTGTATAATAAGTAAGTGTTGTATCAAACTTTCAGCACCACTGTACATGTCACTAAAATTAGACAGCCACACTACACAGACACATTATGTTTGCAAGGTAAGTTTAGTCGTCGTGTAAATGAATTATTGGCTCGTAATACGAAAACTTGACAGGATTTTTTACAGCATGTTAATTTCCAGACAAGCATTATTTTTGTTTTTTATTAGTATTATTTTTAATTTTTTTTTTTATTACTTTTAGTCTGTCCCTGTGGTTAACATCAGAATTTAAATCAGGGAATGTTTTTTTAAACTTCTACTTACATAATATTTGCGGATTTTATGTAAAACAAGCACGGAACAATAATTGCAAATAGCATTTTTTCTATAGTTGTAGATATTCATACACGCATGATTATAGCAAACACCAGTCAGGTGCGATGGTGATTTATAAGTGATACTAGTAATTAATTATCCTCACTTGTAACAAGCGGGATCACGATTTAGCGCCATTACCAATCCTCATATATGTATGTGCAGCTTTGTTATATAAAGGAATTAACATTGTCCTTGGTGCGTTATAAATTTAAAAAAAGGGGTAAACACACCTCGTACATTTTGCGTTCTTTATTATTTCCTACAAAACCCCAGATTTCATGTAAAAGTAATGCCGAGGAAAAACAAGGGGTTTACTATACGGTGAGAGTATCAATCATGCCCATAGTAGTATCTATGCAAGTCACGACTGCTCACAAAACCTTATTACTACTACTACTATGTACTTATATGTAGGAAAAAATGTCAAGCAAAAAATTAAGTTTGAATTAAATGACAATATACTGATGTCTCGCGGAAAAAATCATGCAAGCGCATGGAATTTGTAGTGTAGACAAAAAACATTTTGTACTAGATAGACGTTCATTTCTTAATTTTCTGTAACATAAGTTTCAAACTATCTGTACTATATAACAGATTTGAGTGTAAACATCAAGAGGAACGTTGTCAGTGTGGAATAATGTTGAACTTCATTTATTTTGATTTCAGTCAGTGTGCAGAAGGTTGTTGTGGATTGATAGAACAAATATTGTAAAATTGTCCATCGTACATATTATTATCTCAGGGATACTATTTTAATTCAAGCCATCAAGCCACAATATACACATTTGCTATTTAAATGTAAATATTGTTTACAATCCTGTCAATATTGATGTTTCTGTTGTCAGAGGAGGTTGAAACATCACATGACTGATGATTCTCATTCATCAGCCATAGTAACAATTTATAAGTAATCAAAATTATTTGTTTGTTTGCAGGTGCAGTTTAATTACAGCTTACCAAGGGGAAACTTGGCTTTTCGTATTGGTCAATTTATTCATTAGTATCAAGACATTGGACATCTTCATATACAGGAGAACACTTTGTTTATTTATGCTGTCATGTTTTAACTAACAAAGTGCGAAGGATTTCTTCAAAGGAAATTAAGGAAGATACTACACCTTTATAGTATCTGCATTTGCACCGGACAATCACTTATTGTGAGTAATAAGAGCTCATATAATATATATGAGCTTTTATTACTGTGAGTATATATAGATATACTCACACAATAGTACAGGGATTAGCACATTGAAGGTGAAGGAATAATTTCTTACTTTGCATTCAGTTATTTAATTACTTGTATATAGAGAACAATGAATTTACAACCCTTTAAAACTCCTGCTACAATATTGTTATACAAGCTTCGAGCTCAATAATTAAAAAATCAACTATAGCATTCAATTTAAATCAAATAACAGGAACTGTGACTAATGCAAAAAGTTCATTTGGAATTGATTTTGCAACATTACAACAACTGACCGAAGAAGAATTCTCTTCCTGTGATCTTACTATATAAGAGTTTATATATATCTATAGTTTCGGTCATCAATCAATCCATCCAACGCTCATGTCCCCCAAGTCCTCCCACAAGAGCAGAGATTATCACTATAGCTCGAATGGATCTGAAAGAGACTTCTTCCAATTTAATCTCTCCCATGACCCTCGTCAATTGGATGTTGCCTATAGTTTTACTCATTGGTGTTAAGTTTTCTACTTGCTGGAACCAATGTAAACATTTTCTCAAGACCTTTTAGGTCTGAAGTTTCGGGCTCATATGTTTACTACATAATTAATATCTTTAATTAAAAAAAGGCGATTTTTTGCATTTCTCAGTATAAGTTGACAGAATCTGGAGTCTAAGGTGAACAATCAGGTCTTAATGTTATTCCGGCTGGGATGGAAATCAAGTTGAAGAACGTAATATCAGGTCGGGAAATTAAAACTTGATGCCGCTATTGTGATTCAGGGTCTCCGGAAATTAAATGCTTAACAAATGGTGTCGCACGTAAAATTGCTCCTTCCGGATTTTGTTCCTCGTGCGCCAAGGCAACAGCCCTGGACTTGGGATTAGATCATCATCTCGAGCTAAAATGCAATTTCCATTGGAGATCGGATTAATGACTGAGGATTGGGGTTTATGAAAGAGAAGCGGCGCTTTAAGCGAGGATAACAAAATTGCTGGTGGGGTTTAAAAGAGATCCTAATTCATGTCAAATTCAATTTTAAGTATGTACACAACTTTTCCGCCTGTGGAAAAATGGACATGGCTCTGGTCCACTGAAGATTGGCATTTCGAACGGAGCCGTCTCTGGATATTATGGATGAAAGCTATATGTAATTACATATATACAGCGGATATTATAGCAACAACTCCTGACTTCTCTCGATTCAAAGACTTCAGTGGAACTAAGCCGATTGCACTTGAGTGGGTAAATTCTCCCATAGGGATCCACATCTCATGTTGCCCATGAATTCCTGACAAGCTCATCGCTTTTGGTCTGTGAATAGGATTAGGATATGAATGTCTTGGTCGCCATTTTGCTTGTCAACAGTATTTTAATCCTTGCCTTGAAACTACTGGGAAAAGTTTCATCCCGGAGAAAGCACGAATAAACATGGAAAGCCATCGATTTTCAAACTCGGCATGGAAGAGGCAGAGTGAACAGCTACAACTCACTCCGATGGAATCATTCAGATGGAATAGCAGCACTATGTACTGGAACACGATGGGGAATACTGGCTATATAAGTCCACTAAAATTTTATTCTTAAGCTGGCTTTCATTTCCGTAGTCATAGCAACACCACCGTTGCGATCTAAATTATTCGGACTTTTGACCTTCCCATCAAATTCCCTGGACCTATAGCATTGCAACCTCTAACATTTTTGGAACTGGCCACCACGTCTCATTTATTACACCGCGGGTTTAGAAGCTTCGAAGGTAGTGGTGAGTAGTGCCCATATAATTGTTTTCTAACCTCACGTCCACTCTACAAACACATTTACAGCTCAATGGAATTTGGAAAAAATACTATCAAAGTGTTTCCAGAGAGCCTTTCCAAGTGATTTTCCCTGTCTTACATTTAATGATCGGACAGAGGACATAATCTTGTGAAATTACAGCAGTAAATCTGGACGAATGCCTCTAAAATTATCAACTGTCATATAACAGCCATGAGAACAGACTTGTATATGTGTGCCATACAAATTTCAATCGCTTATAGTAGAAACTTCGAGGGAGATGGGTATAATCACCAAATTGAAATGGTCGTGTGCTGGCTTAGGGACTGCTAATGGAAACGTGCAGGCTGTATCACCAAAACTGTTCCTGCATTTTGAACATTGTAGCATGGGTTCTCTCAAACTGGGAAAATTAAGGGAAAAAGATACTAATTTCATGGTTGGTTTTATGATTGTCCGAGTATTTATTATTGGAGTATTTATAAGAATTGTAGCACTTTGAAGTACTAATAACTTTCAAGTATTATATTAATTCATCATAATTCATTATCATCAATAGTAATCACTAGTAGTATCTAAACTTAAGATATGGTTTACATGTCTTGCTCCGACTGAGTGATTTTAAAAGGCACACCTCCCTTCAGTTGGAGACGACAAAGAAGAAAAACATCAAGGAAACTTGATGTGTGAAGATGAAGATGTTCCTGCCATTTGCTATTATTATTGTAATTTCTACCGCAAGAAGAATTGAAACAGACAACAGAGTATATGCATGAACAGTTATAATTGGAAGCCAAGACCTATCTTTAAAATGTACATACTTTCCATTTCCTGATCCCAAAATTTGGCCTTGTTTTAAAAGCAATTTTATGTATATTGCCGGTCCATTTAACAAAGTTCTTAAAGATCTCTCATAAGCAGGTTAATGTTACATTTCCTAACCCGGCAAAGCATACATGTGCGCTCTTTAAGGCTAGCTCTTCCGTTCCAAATTCAGCAGTGGCAAATGGCAAAATGTTTAGGGAAAATGTGATTAAGCGTCTGTATAAGTACGAGAAGTGTTGCAAAAAGCAAGTAGTACATACATCTGTACACATATGTACCTTATCCTTATTTTATAATTTCAAATTCCTATTTTCACCCTGCGGATTTTACATGAATACACTCTGACATTCCCACCCAAGGAGATTCTATCATACGAGGTGTAATGGAATTCATTTGTAAGTCGGGCAGGATATGAAGCTAAAATATGTACTTTATATTTAACCCAATACTAGAACGTTTTACGTGTGTTCGTGATTCGCCTTAAGAAAACATTGTACATTTGATATTAAAAATTAGATACTTATTACTTAATCATCTCTTTCCGTTTCCAAGATAACTTACTTTGTATATTGGCTCGGCTATTAAAATAGCTCGTATAACGGTTCACTTATTTTATAGCCAACTATAAAAAATAAAAATAGGCAGCATTTCTATGGTGAAGAATTTTAAAGTACTAATTTTTATGTTGGAGGGATAGAAATTAGTACTTTAGGATCTTTATATTCATGCTTTAATGGCTGCACCTCTACCTACGGCCGTCTCCTTATAATGAAGTCAACTGCAATCACAAATGGCACTATAGTAATTCGGCGTAAAGGGGAAAAATGTATAATTATAATATTAAAAAATAATAATATTAAAAAGTAATAATATAAAAAATATAAATATTTTGATATGTAAAGTAATGTAAGTAGCATGTAAAGTTTCGCAATACTGCATGACAGACGATAACACCACGGATTGTTATTTGTGACAAGAGGTCCTGCTCTAACCTTCAAAGGGAAATCGAAAAGGGATGCATAAAATCAAAGCCGTGCAATCTGCACAGAAGTTGACCACAATAAATTAGAGCACGCTAAATTTAAAAATGGAGTTGTGGGAATGAGAATAATATAATTTTGCCGGTGGAGATTCGTGACAACGGAGTTTTGAAAGTAATGAGCAAGCACTGCAAATATTGCGAGCAGTCATTAATTTAGAAGTGACACCCTGAAGAGGTGAGAAAAATGTCGCAAACCGCGGTTCCCAACAACAATAAATCTTAACTGAATTACTATACGAGCGTGCAAAAGAACCAGAAGCAAAATAGTAGTCCTGTGATCCTGTGGATGGATGAAAGGAGGTTAATCATCTATAGCACGTATGTGGTAATAAAGGGTTGTACTATATGACGAAGCTTTATTATTCTCACGAGTAAATCATTCCTCCATACTATACATTCTTAGAGTAGGCGTCTCTCTACTATAGCTGTTCTTATCTTTATTATTATTATTATTATAATAAGAACTCGGCTGATAACCTTCCGAGACAACGGCAAACATACTGGTGTTTATAGTTTAATCGATAAAAAATACATTATATTGTGCAGGACTCCAACCTTGGCATTGATACAATTCACGGGCGGGGTTTATAGATTCAAAACGTGCAATAGGCACAAAAATGTTTATTTGCTTTTCGTCTTTTGACCTTTTGATTTTGGCAATATTATACTTCTGACTTCGGTAATATTACCCGGGGTTTTCTGCTTCAAGAGTCTCCTTGCTTCTAAGCATGGCTAAAGATGGCTAAAGCCATTTTCAACCTAAAAACGAACATTGTAACAAATTACAGGTATAGGCACAGATAGGCTTGTACATGTAAGTATTGAGTATTCGAAAAGAAATATATAGCTGAGAAATAAATAAATACATAACTTAGAAATAACTATAGAACATAGAAATAATATATTACAAAATTTCAATTTGCCTAAACGAAGCTTGAGCCGTACTTTCTAGACTCCTGCGGAGGTTCTAGAGAGTAGCTAAAATGCGTCAGCGGCTGGAAGAATCGAACACACTTTGTGTTATTGTAAAGTTGTAAGTATATAAGTATTTAAGATCAGACCATTTTCCAGCGGAAAGCTTTTCGGATTAAGACGTCAACAGTGACGCGGGGCTTTACAATGGATATTTACTATATAGGAATATGCAGGAACTCATACTACGATGTTATCCTGTTGGAAATCAAACGCTGAAGCCGAAGCGTGCAATGGCACAGCAGGAAATATCATATCGCAAGTCTCTTTTTAGTTCTTATGCAAATCCAATGCCCTACTCCTGTCCTAATAACACCTGTTCAAAAGGAAAAGTGGCAAGGCTAAATCTCTTCTCACGAAATCATGCTAATAGGCTTGTAGATCTTACAGAGAAGTGATTCTTGCTAAATAAATGCACATACGAATGACATGTTGCACCTCATGGTTCTGCTTAAATAATGAGTTTCTAAATAAAGATGAACTAATTTCTGTAGGAGTGTAC
Organism: Lipothrix lubbocki; assembly: GCA_034696945.1. Taxonomy (NCBI): domain Eukaryota; kingdom Metazoa; phylum Arthropoda; class Collembola; order Symphypleona; family Sminthuridae; genus Lipothrix; species Lipothrix lubbocki. The sequence goes on from JAQGAK010000136.1 coordinate 56,453, forward strand.
ATTATTAAAAAAAAACAAAATATAAGAAGCAAAATATAACTCCTCATACCAATAAATATTGCAAAATTTTAGTGGAACAATCGCCCGCTCAACACTGGAATCGTGCAAAGTTTAAGAAGTTTCCTGGGGTGCGCGTGGTGATTATTTCCCGTTATACAGATCTATTATACAGACACATACTCGGGTACTTTTGACAGTTCCCCTCGTTGTTGGTGGATACCTTACAGTAGCTAGAAATCATAAAATTGTCGACGTTGTGTAATAAACTGACGATTACTTAGTCACAAGCGAGGTTGTAAAGCCATGACTAAACAACTTCACCTCCTGGCTCTTTCAATTAATTATCTAAAGTCATAATTTATAGCCTAGTTTTTAAAGCGACGAGTAAGTTTTAAAGCCACCGTCGCTATAGCCAAAACAAGCTCACATGAATATGTAATAAATAATAAATAAACCAACGGCCAGCATCAATAAAATAAGTAATAGTATTATACGTGCACTGGCATAAGAAACAAATTAAAAGCAAATATACTTTCAGAAAAAAAATATCTCGAAGGCTTGACGTGTTTACATGCTCACAATAGCTCAATATGAGGAGATTCGCTGGGCATGAACTGAAAGTTAATTGTATATGTAAAACTTCTTGTATATATTTACAGTAGTTGTGTAAAAAAACTGTTTGAAGCACATTCCATGCACGTTGACCAACTGGAGGGATATTCGGGGCAGTAAATGAACTCGCTGTCATTCCGATGTCAAGTCATGTCATGTTCACGTCAGACGATTTAGAGTGGTTTTTAAAGTTGGTATAGTTATACATGGTTAGTATACATGGAATTACCTGAGGAATGGCAATTTTGATGTCGTGAGGTTGGGAAAACTAAATCATTAACGCAACGGAGAAGAACAACGGATTTTTTTACGTACATTATTAAGTTTGCTTTACACGCTCTTACAAATGTGCAAGCTCACGGGAGGCTCACCTTCTTTATATTTATATAGAGGATACTCCGTGCACGACATTTATATAGGCTTAAGCGTAAGTGCATAAGCATACACACATATACATATATGCGTATAACATTAAAGCATAGCGATATTACAACATGTGTGAATCGTGTGCATAACAAGTTTTTAGGAAGTGTAATTTGCTTAAAATGTGACACGCAGTATTATTACTTATGCATTTTATTACAATCATAAATACTTCCTTGCTTGTTCTGCTGACTATTCGACTTTTGGTTTAGTCGCTTAACTCCCCAACAAATAATATCTTAATGGGCAAAGAGTGATCGGTGAGCAACGGTAATTTTTCATGTCGTTTTTTTCGCTCCCTCTCATTCCACACCCAACCAGCAACAATAAACTTGCTCATCCTCCTTTTTTCCGTACCTCCAAACGTGCACAGTCACATTGCATATAGGCAATAAGTCACAGAGAACAACCTAATTTCCAGACTAGCTTACGCATGAAATTATACCCTTTAATAAAATATACGGTCTGACCAACGGCAATCTTTTACATGATGCGTGGTCACAACGTGGTCAGATTCAAATTGTGACTCCTCACAAAAACAACAATCACTGTTTTAGCATCAGTTTGAGCACAAATCTACTTATACAAAATCTACAATAAGTAGATATATATATATCTACTTATTGTATATAAGTTTACATTTATGAACACTATTACTGTGCTTTTGTCGGGGCGTCTCTACAAAGGCAATGTAAAGTATATTTCCTCTCTGTTCTAAAAAAAATAACTCGTAAAATTATTATCAACAGTCAGCTCCTTTGAAATTGTGATGAGTCAGACCACGAAATGAAGACGAAATAATAACAAACGGGGAAATACTTCAACCGCATCTCATTTACCAGCCTCTCATTTACCATTACGATGACAATACTTTGGCGCTGCAAGAATTCTTATTGCAATTCTTATTCCCGACTATACAGTTTATTTCATGCGTTTTATAGCAAGTGGAAATCCTATGCATTAGCAATGAGGCTTATTAAATAGTGTACTATTTAAGAAGAAGCCTTGTGGAGTATGGAAAAATAGCAAATAGCAACACTCCACAGATCTAATACTAACGCTTTCCCTATACACAGTACGATGTTTCAAAACAATTCTAAATGTAAGGCACAAAATGTAATACTTAATTCCACTGTGTGCGAAATCAATTCGGGAGAGATTCGTTCATCTATATTACAGGTGATCATATACACAGTAGGCATATACACAGTAGGCATATACACAGTAGGCATATACACAGTAGGCATATACACAGTAGGCATATACACAGTGTATAGTCAGGCTCCTCTTAGTATTATCCTCGTTGGGGGATAGTTGATGGTTACGCTACACTACTTGGATCTGTGAGTAACATACTTATATAGTATCTACTAGTTAGTAGATTGCGTGTAAACTTTGGGGATGTACTTGAATTTGCATGTAGTTGGGCCTGGGCCCACACTTAAAACTTATGAAGCAGTTTTTTTTGCACTGTATAATATGTGTAGATACATATCTACGTGTATTGCAGTGTGATGAGAAAAGGTTTGATGTTATTGCAGGAAACTTCGCTACCCCCTTGTTGTGATCATTCTCTCTGAACTGACAGCAACTGAAGGTACATACCTGAATCCTCCTGATAACAGTTTGTCCCGCTGAACCTCCCCTACTACTTATAAATGCACATACATAACTATATACATTTGTTTTGATTGCTAAAAGTCTGAGATACAGAGGTAAATATCTTGGTGGGAATGCTGTATGAGTGTGGATATAGTGGAAAATAATATGAAAAAGAGTACAATGTCTCCTATTTTACAGTTCAGCTGTTGCTCTTGCCGCTGCTGTTGGTAACGTGAGCGTGTAGTCACATCAGTTTTGGTCTTCGTCAGTACCAGTCGTCACCGTCTACATACACAGTTTTGCCTATCCCTACAAGTATTACCATCTGCATTCAAGCATTGTTCAAATCTGCACTATAACACCTACGCATAGCCAAGTGCTCCAATAATAGAATCCTCTATACGCAAGGAAATTTTGTCAACGCTTTTCTCATCATCAAAGCGAAACAACAATAAGAAAAGAAATCAAGACCCAAGTCAGAATCTCACAACGGCACCCAGTCAGTTTAACATTGATCATCCTCCTTGTAACTAACGACACACACATACACACAACTCTCAAAATTCAAATTCACCAGTGTATTTACACCTTGCTGAAACACGAGCGAGATATCTGCTCACATATACCCGGAGCAACAAGTGCTTTAAGTAAAATTTCATTCACACTGACCTTCTGCCTTGGCTAATCTCCGGATAATATTATCCTATCTCTTTATCATCACCAATAACGTTCATGCTGTACACAGATCGGTCTGGGACACTCGTTGAAAATCATTGAATATCTAATTAATTCGTCACCTGAAACGCTATCGAGATACGGTTATCCTTCAATCATCAATCCATTCTCATACAAAGGCTATTGTTTTCAGTTGCAAAAGTGGCTCTAATTGATTACGAAATTCTGTTGTGACCCGAAAATTCCTGAATATAAATTACCAAAAATTGGTTTACCTTACAAAAAGTGATCCATTCTCAATCTCAATATATAATATCTACACAAATATTTGCCCTGTGAACAACTTACAAAAAGATTTAACATTATAACAATTGTTTACATTTACGAAAATTTAAACAAAATATTGGAAAATCAAGATTACTTAAGCCTTTAAGTAATCCAAAATATTCTGCTTATTTGTGAATGAGAGTTTGAAAATTTGGCTTAATAATTTCGCGCAAAACAGAAATGGCTTCAAAACTACGTCGAGCACCGTTATTTGGAATAGACAGTGGATTCTCTATTGTGTCGCCTTGCAAGGTAAAGAAATATTTAATTTGTTACAGTTCCTCTTATTTTTATTTTCATAATTCCATATGAAGGTTCCAGTTCCATATTCAATGATAAACAAATCAGCTGCGACCGCCCTTTAAGAATCGTTTTTAGGAAATCTTAATAATAGAATATTACAATTAACTAGCATCGATCATCGCCTCATGTCTTCGAGGTTGTTATTAAATGACAAAAAAATTATATTTACTACATGCACATTTTTGTGTAAATCTCCATGTGCAAACAATTCAAGCGTCGACACAAGCGCAATTACTGTCGAATCTTAAAGGGAGTGCTTAAGAACATAAATCATACTTGTGAATCTACCCGTTGGACGCTTTTGGTCAGTTTGTAAACTCATATGTAATAAGAACTTTCATCTACAAAGCAAACCTATTGTGTCTAGTACAAGTTTCCTAATTAGAAATACAACGATTGCCACTTAAATTGAATTAAAAGGACTGTGTACAAAGTAGGAACCTCATCGATTATCATATAATTGTTGTAGCTGTAATTAACTTGTGATTATTGGATCACAACAAAAACAAGCTACTTGTGTGTGTACATACACATACCTGGGTCCACTTGAAAATAATAAGCTAATGTGCCAGATACTCTATATACTTCATGCTTCTATACTTATACAAGTTTCACACTTGAATACATTAAGCTTGAATACATAGTATATGAAAATGAACTGGAGTCCACGTTATACTCTTGTTCACCTCATTTCTGTAAGTAGCAACATGTTGTTATACGTGCAATCTTTCACGTAAATGCGTATTGCAGTCGATTTCAGGTAAAATTTAATGGTTTGCTGGGAGATATTGAACCGCTATGTAGAAACCGTTATTAAAGAAATAAAACATGAACAAATTAAGTATTTTATTTTAATTACTCCGTCCAAATTTAAAGCTGATAGAATTATAACAGTTTTTAACTTCTTCAGTCATGTCAGCCTATAGGAAATTATTTGTTTTTAAACATATTTTTAACGTTTTTTTATAAGCAAGCTAAATCATTTTTGGAAGTAAATGGCAAAGTTTATATGCATCTAAAAATTATTCCATACATGGGAGCGTTGAGTAATACAGGCAGGATCATGTTGGGCAAACCTTGTCCCGACCAACAATGTTGACCTTTGTCCCTTCGGTTCCCAGCCTTACGGAGATTGTCTTCCTCACTCATTTCAACTTTCAAGTTAAATAGCAAGAAACGTACATTTAAATAGAAGCTCTATAAGTACATTCTATATAAGTATTACCAGACTTAATCTCATTCCTCGAGCTTCATCCCACGCGGATGATTTCCAAAATTGGAATTAATGAAACTATGACTGTGTTTTTTTAATTTCTTCTTATGACCACAAGGTTCACATAGTTACAGTTACTGGTGGAATCATGTCAAAGTTCTAGTTTTGAAAAGCGGTGAAGACCTCTACAAAAGTAATTAAAGCCCTATACTGTAAAGTAATGAAGCATTTAATAGTTTCAATTAATTAGAAACATGGCCAGAAGTATTTTTATTAATTTAAATCGTGATGGATTCTATAAACATTTTCATGATGGGAGATGATCCGCATTATTAGCTGATCCAACTTTTGATCATACGTGGATGACTGGCAAGTGGCATGAAGCTTAAATTACCTTCATTATTAATAAAATCCCAAAAGAATTGACTGATCAACGGCACGAGATAAGCCCGTTTACGATCTTATACAAGTATTTCATGTGTATTTGAGGTACATGCACAAGTCTAGTTTTGAGTTTGAAGGCGAGAGAAATATAAGAATCGAGGAGTCGTGCGTTGAGCAATGTAGAACTCACAAGTAGAAAAGCAATGTACCACGGAATTTTAAAAGTAAGCAAATAGCAGAGCCGGTGTGGGGGAAATAGTTTACGAAATACTAGTTCACTTCACTCATTTGATGGGTGGAGATCTTTAAATATTTTCGCTTTACATCTAAATGACCGTAACTGGCCGATCGTGTCCAATTTGTAATGAGAACGTTTATATTACAATCCAGACTACTAACTCTCACACATGTAATAATTTCGTTCTTCTTTAAGTGTGCCATAAATTGGATTTGGAAGGAGAAATGTTGCAATATGGTTATATGCATCTGTACAGTTACTGTTGCATGTGTTTATGGATAACCATTGTCGAATTGAATTTAAACACCCCGTCACGGTGAGTACATGTGTGAGTTCATTTTATGTACGGGCAATTATTTAAATGCTCTCTTGAGGCAACAAAACGATATAAATAACCCCTGATTATATAATCCCTTATGAGTTCTAGTACCTTGAAGCCTAATAAATTACTACTGACATTGCCTCTCAAGCATGAAAACTCAAATCGTTCAGAAATCTTTATGTCACCTTAACCCTTCATCCCATATTACAGCTCTAATTTTATCATTTCAATCATTTCAGAAGAGGTGATGACAGAAAAAAACGTTTCATTTGAACACTTGAGTTGCATTAGATGCCCTCAACCTCAACATACTTGTTGTTGTTCGTTGAGTAAGTCCAGATCCCTCCTGTCAAGACTAATGCACGCTCGAAGGACCAAATAGGAGATATTTCCGTTTCTATCATCTCTGTTTTATTTTATTTTTTTTTATTTTTTTTTTTATTTATTTATTTTTTATTTTAAAATTAATCACACTTGCAATGCAACACTTACGATTAGGAAGAAACTTTAAGAATAATACGTAGTCTACATTACGCAAGCAGTTTACTATTACTATTGCATTTAAAAACCAGATTTTTATTGCTAATATTGATACAAATAGCACTCCCGTGTCACGACAACTTCGAAACGACTTTATAAATCAACTTTGTTTCTGGTACAATACAAGACAGCGGTATGTGCACGAGAAATGGTCAACATGTCCAATTGATATTGCTTCAGTAACTGCCACACACTGTGCAAACAATCTCACGCATATGCAATATATTCACTGTTGAACATCATTCTATTATCTCATTGGAGTTACTGTGTATCGATAATTACATAAAAGAGTGGAATTTACGAGAAAGTAAATCAAGGTTGACACATATGAGTGTTGCTAAATTTAAAATCCTAACATGACAAGAACCTGCTTGATAGAAGAAATCCTCGATGTTTTAGAGAAATAGAATGTAATAAAGTAAGAAAATAAATATAATAAATAGCGCATGCCATGATACAAGCAATAATCCATGACTCTTGAAACATCAAAATGCTTCAATTGAGCCTTCCTCAATGCATAAACTATATTGCCACATGTATCTTATTATATTAACTACCTGTTGGAGTCATGTAATATGTAAAATATTATTTCTACACACATCTTCGCAGTCTATAAAGATGTGCTTAATTTCAATTTTACTAACATGTCCATACAGTATGTACTTTGTACGTATAGACTATAATCACCAAACTTGCGTCGAAAATGCGTTTCGCAAGATGCTCAAGGGAAAGTGTACTTGTATTGTATTGTGAGCCAAATAAGCCACTTCCTAAGACATTTCTGATGCAAAAAGAGACTTGATATTTTCCGTTTTCAGCAATTCATCATTCTACTGAACAGCTTGTTCTTGACTTAGCTCACACGACTCGCATGAATATGTATGCATGATGTATGACATACCCATAACAAGCTGAATGAACATTCACGTCTTTGGCTTTCAGAAAGCCATTTACCTATTTGAGCATTTCGATTTTTGAGACTTGCCATATCACTTCTTTACTTCCGTGGAACATTTACAGCTAAATAGTTTTCACAATATTTACTTCATAAAAATTAAATATTGCCTTATCAACTCATCCATCATATATTCTACAAAGTGCAGTCGTATATTACACTGTCGACAACCCCAAATATATCATCTGCAAAGTGTTACGTATGAAGAATGTGAAGCTGTTAAGCTATTGAAACTAGTTATGGAGCCATAGAATTCCGCTCTTTTACTATGAAAATATTGAAAAAGAACAGTTGATATTTCAAGCTGAGCTATATACAAAGTATCATGAATTTACTACATGTAGTAATAATGCAGTATATAAGTATACATATTTAACATACATGTATGTAGATATACCGCACAATCAGGAGAGCCCCCAAAGTGCTCAGTGTCATTTCATAGAAAATTAGGAGGAGGATTCTGTCGAAGATTGAAGACGAAATGAAGATTCACTAAGTCAACTCAAGTGCTGCCAATCATGTTGCCTGACGAGCGTGTCGGATTTGAGATTGATTCGAGAGCGAAAGTATGCAGATGAGCAAAAGCATGAGATTAATGGTATGTAGAGTCAGAAATACGTAGTCTTCAGCAATCAAAGCTTCTCAATTCTCAAGATCATTTTGTATAAATTCATTGGGAGTGGGCGTGCATGACTTTATAAAGGAGTAAAAAACCTCACTGTTCAAATCCGCAAAAATTCCCTCTGATCCGTATCAAAGAACATGAGAAATACCATACAGGACATCCAACTCGTTAAAGACCAGCGGTTCATTTCCTCGGAGCGATAAATTGAGAAAACTATACTGTTCCCCTTAAACCACTATACTATACCATACCCTTGTACTACATGTAGATACTGGAATGGAAAATATGAATAAATTGTAGAGCTAACCTAAAGGAAACCATAAGATGATACTGGGAGGATGAGGAATAAAAGTAATCAAAATAGTTTTGCATAAGAAATAAGATGATGAAGGAGATGAGAAACAACTCTCGAGCATTTGTGTGGCGGTTCCGCATTCAGATTCTCTGGAGCTCAACGGACAGTCAACTTTGTAATGTAAATAGTAGTGAGATGGAGATGCATAAATACTACAAAACCCTTTCAATGCATATACACAGCAACAATATTGTGCTTAATTCATTTAAGCTTTCAAACGCAAGTACTTGGAATCAACATTCAACATTGTTCTTAAGTATGTTTGTACATGCATACAGGTGCTTCCGTTCTTTGGCTGTGTACGCAATTTTAACATTACATCCTATCCAACATAGTATAGAAGTCTACACAAAGACATATTCATATTTTCCGCAATTAAATTACTTTTTTCCCTTTTGCGTCTCTAAACACGACTTTTATAGGATTCACGCATTGTGTCTATGTCGGATCGTCAAAGTTTATTTTCGTGAACTAACCACCATGCGATCAGGGATGAATTGCAAATATTGCATTATGTGATGCTATCTTTGGGATGTGCACACTTGATATTTGCAGGTTACACATTGGGATTGGGCAAGGTATATCTATATACTATATCTAGTATAGCTATATCTATGATAGTAATACTGTTTCATGCATTCCGTTGGGTGCTTGTGTGACACAACAGGAGCGATGCAGTCCTGCAAACATAAACAATGCGGAAGATTGGGCTTTATATAGGATATAATGTGTTGTATACTATACTCAAATATTTGTGTTCTACCATATAATTGCTCTTGAAAGTAATAATAAGATGACACACAAGTATCTAATCCTTTTCATAAACCACCATCAAAGTCACCGTAATAAAGAAGGGAAAGGTTTTCATAAAACTGTTTACCCACTATATAGTATTTATATGCAGTTTAATTTAATATTGTGATGTGACCACTACAGCTAACGCCTATATAAGGACAATAGTGGCTGCATGGAGGACTTTTCGCTTAGCAGTTTCATCCCAATTTACCTAAACTGTCTTTGGGTTGGTTATATTTATGTGGGGATACCTCATATGTATGTACTTCTTATTACTTTTACATGCGTGCAAACTCTACAAAGAAATCCTTCAAGAAATGACATTCCGGAAGGATATCAAATTAAGCTGCTTGACAATTTTCCTTACAACGGCGATTTCCTTCACGATTGTGACTTTACATATAATTATTATAGATGTACAAATACTACATGCACAAATGACAACGGAAGACCCATCCCGAAAATATTTAGTATCCAACAGTTAGCAAAGTGCATACACCCACACTAGAAAAATGTTGAGCAACGGAGTACGGCAAGAATTCATGAACTCCTCTCATAACCCGTAAGGAGTGTCGTTCGTGGCGAACGGCAAATTTAAGATGTGCGGCTAACCTTTCAGAGCTCACAGAAAATTACTCTTTACTTTCAGCAACGAGGTATATTATGTATATGTAGTGAACAGTATTATAGTGAACTTAATAAATAATTTTATCAAGTTATTTTCGAAGCGTTGGATCACTTTTGTGATCTGACAATATGTATCATCTACTATGTGTGTCGGTATTGAGTAAGGATGTAAGGAAAGTACTTTTTACTTACTTTGTTTGTTTGATGAGATTTTGATCCCGAAAACATGAAAACTATTTGTACATGAGTGTATATACACGTGTCTATAGTAAGGTAACGACATGCACATGAACTATATTATGTTGAGTGTTGAAACTGTTATCTATAATATTTCCATGAATCATGCTGTAATTAGGTATACACAAGTATAGGTACAAGTTTATGAATAGAATGGTAGAACGTTATGCACATTTGATGTTTGCAGGTTGCAGTGTGGTAAACGAGACTCGGAATTATTGCGTGTTGTTGTGTTTGAACGGTATGATAAGTCTCGTGGTATGCACAGTACAACTTATACTCACTGTATAATCAAATGGTATGAAAATTACTAAAAATTCAAATCATTCTGCAATAAGATTCATTCTGAAATACAAGAATTGTGTAAGCTATTTCCCCAAAGCGATCTATTTGTACTATATTTACAATTGATGACGAAAAGAAAAGGCCGAAAAAACAATATTGCATAAGCAATTCATAGATAAACATCATTATTTGCCTTTCTGAGATTGTGATGTTTAGAATAATGATGTTGAAAATATTCTAGCTTTGTAAACATAAAACGTATAGAGAATATGATGTTCGTTAAACCCGGACAATTCGACTCGGGGCACTTACCACGAAACAAGAAGCAAAAGTTGTATCGTGTTTGTTCATGTCTTACTAAAATTTTGTTCATGGTCTTTCACTAAAGATTCTAGTGGCAAAGTTGGTTTAGTACATATTCTTAAAGGCTTATTTAATTCTAGTATTAAACAAGAAGCCCTGAGTTTTCTTTCAGTTTGCTCAAGGGTCGTCGTCCTGTCGTGAGTTTTTCTCACTCAAATCTCCTCCTTCTTGTGGTAGATGAGGATTTGATTCACATCTGGTGGTAAAGTTAATTCTCATGAACACTTTACTCTCTACCAAGTCTGTGCACATTTATTCGGTTTGCCCAACCCGACAAGCCTGCATCCTATTCCTTTTGTTTTGTTTCAATTTCTGGGAAATGTGTAGATAAGTACCTGCTATACCTACAAGGTTGCTTCCTGAGCTTCTATGTATGTATTCTATATGGTATGTATCTTTCAAGTATCTTCCAAGTATCTTCCAAGTATCTTCCAAGTATCTTCCAAGTATCTTCTATGTATCTTATAAGTAGCTTCTATGTATCTTATAAGTAGCTTCTATGTATCTTATAAGTAGCTTCTATGTATCTTATAAGTAGCTTCTATATTATAAGTATCTTCTATGTATCTTATAAGTATCTTCTATGTATATTATAAGTATCTTCTATGTATATTATACGTATCTTCTATGTATATTATAAGTATCTTCTATGTATATTATAAGTATCTTCTATGTATATCTTACATTGTATGTCTCCCGTATATATATATGCATATGTTTACTATGGTCGGACTGGAAATCCACTGCTGTTGGTGCCTTTAGTACCGTAATTCCATTAATGACAACGTACATATAAGGTTACACTTTGAGCAATAATTATAATAAAAATAATTACTAAAATTATTATTGTGATAAGATTTGTGAAGCCGCTATCACGATTTGGAATGGTGCGAGACAAGTAAAAAATTAAAATATATGCATGTATGATCGGACAGACGAGAACTATGGGGAGGGAAAACACGCGTATAAACAGACTCAGACTGATACTCAGACACATGTAACAGTGTCAAGTTCAAGGAGTCGTACAATGAGAATTCATCAAATATCATAAGCTGATATGGCTCCCTGAGGAAAATGAGGAAAAGGTCAAGCCAAAACATGAGAGTATTATGCTCGGAGCAATAAGTTACTGTGATTCCTTAACGAATTTCTTTCTTGTAACACACAATGTCCGTAAGAAAAATCCGGTATTTTGCGACTTGCCCTCAGGCAAAGTGAATCGTGCCCGTAAATCTTCATTGAGAGAATATATCTGTATACTTATGTGCAGGAGACCACATAGCAATTACTTCAACAAAAATTGCAATCAATGAAATGAGATGCTACAGGCACTTATATTATATGTTACGTGTAAATATGAGGTTATTTAGTGGAACCAAATCCGGTTCTTTCCTCGCTGCACATAACAAAAGGAAGAGAAGCGACGTGGACTTAAACACCAACTTGAATGACTACACGAAAGGCCGGAGAAAAACAATAATCTTCTGTATAAATGACAAACTGTTTAAGTACCTAGCAATTGATTTACTGTACAATAAAAAAAATTACGCTACCCCTATCCTATTCCCTGCATTGTAGATTGTAGCGCTACTCAATCAACGGACTCGCTCATGAATTGAAACAATCAATGATTATTCCCAAAGAATCATTAGATGAGTCCTGCATCCGAAAAACGTACAAAACTACGTAAGTATTCCTCCATTCAAGAATCACCGCATTATTGCTCCCCCAGCAACAATACATCTTAAGTATGGGCGTATAGTTTTTAGGGGGCAATTTAAATAAAAAATCAGCATGACTACAGTCATCGCTTGGGAACCGATTACTACGTATCATTTCGCCTGCGACGTCTGTAATCAACTCCATGGAAGAAGGAAAAAAACGGAACAAATATCTACATCCAACATAATATGCTCGGCACGACTAGTATGAGGTTGCCTCGATTCCTCCTTGAGAGGAACTTCTAGGTACATACTATGCTTATATGTATACCTAAAAGGAATGCATAAGAAATGGCGAATTTGGATCCGGCCGTAAAAGGAAACGGGAAATCTCATCTGTCTTCAAAGCAGAGCGCAGTGTACTTACACAGATAGAAATAACAGCTTATTGGTCTTACTGTAGATCGTAACTCAGGGAACTGAAGATGCGAGAACACTGTCTGCAATAATTGTTCTCAAGCTGTGCTCATGTCCCTCAGTTAGCAGGAACACATCTACAATTATTCTATACTTACATGCATGTGTATAGAAACCGCAGATACTTACATTTGAACATTAGGAGTCGGAACGCCGATGTCCCTTGCAGCCAAAGAAAACTCCCTAGAGTGACATGATTCTCATTTGCACTAACACTAACGTTGTGTGTAATCTTCTACATGTCCAATACTCCTTGATTATGTTATTATTGACTTCCCACTGTGGTACGCATAAACCGCTACAGCGCTACAAAAAATGGTGTTTATGAAGTGTTGCTAGAATCTATTTACATCTTTCAAAGTATCTATAGATAGTAGATATACTATACTTCTTATAGTATACTTAAGATATACTGATCAGTATACTATCAGTATACTTAAGGTACACTGATAGTATACTTCTTATGCATCATCCATTTTAGTTCACATAAGGTAGTTGTATTTCTCACGGAGCTCCTGCTCACGCATCATCCATAAGCAAAGAAGCTAAAACGTCAAAACTAAAAGTATAAGAATGTATTGTGGGAGAATGAAATCTATTTATCTACGGATCTTGAAATTTGCATTCGACGGATTACAAGCAGTCCTGCTGGAAGTAGATTTCAGTTTCATCCTGTATCCTTAACTGTTAAATCTCTTCCACTTCATTAAGACCAAAGGAACGGCGAAAGATTAAAGATACGGAAGGAGGATACACGTAGGCGTATACTATGCTTATTAGTCATGGATTTTAATCATCAAATTCCTCCTAATCCCACTTCAATGAACCGTTCGATGATCATTGATGCAAGAAACTTTGATAAAGGATTACGGCTAAGTAAACACACAGTTGAGAGACAATACGGAATTTAAAATAGGATAAAAACTCCACCTCGGCAAGCAATCGCCAAGCTCTAGCACATGTGTTATGTGTTGTGTTTGGAGTTGAATGGAGCCTCTTGTGAATCCTTCCACAGGATTAAAAAAAATAAGCTCTACGCGAGTTTGATCCACTAAAGCTACTTTACATGCCTTTTGTCTATCTTCTAGTAGTTGGAAGTTGAAATGAAATAAGATTCGTGAGGAGAATACCAGTCATATAGTTTACTCACCGTGCAGATGAAGTGTACTTATATATTATTTGTACATGTCACTAAAAAATTCAACTCGGCAGCTCCATGCAAACTGTTGCTCTACACTGTGCACATATGCACACAATTTCATACGGAATTTCATACAGGAATTTCGTACAGAGGAGATAGCTTTTGCCGTGATGCGAAATGCAGCTTGTTGTATACCTCTGCCACAATCATGCAAAAGGATATCTCAGCGGACCATACACAATACTGCAAAACATGACTTTTGAGCCATTGTGAGAAATATTGTAAAGCCTTTAGTACTTACTCTTAGAATTCATAATGAACTCCTGACTAACAAAAAATGCAGTGAGGGAGGACGTAATGCACTCGTCAAAGACTCATCCTAACGTGATTTTTTTTGCAACACGGAAAAATTAACTTTGATCCTCACCGACACAAACCATATACTCCCTCTCTACTTCTTGATTTTTAAGCTTCTACTCGCACACTACACACAGATTTTTATACTCCCTGCCAAATGGACCGAGGTTTTTACACTGGGAGAGTATGTTACTGAAACGTATGTTAGCAAAATGTATCAACTATAAATACATGAATTATATTATTCTGTGTGCATATTACTATCTAAAGAAGATGGAAATAATGTTATCCCAATACTTCGAATTCATTTTTGGTGGGAGTAAATACTAAAAAATGAGTCTTCCATAGTGTTATACTGTAGCTCATCAAAAACTCAAGTATCTATACAATAAAGACCTGGTTGAGATATGGAGAAACATTAAAAAAGTGTTTTGTGTGTGGAGCAACCTACTTCCTGTACCTGCTATCTCTTTATATTATCTCTATACAGCTTGAATTATACAGCTTGAATTTTGCTGAACCAAATGAATATGATGGACTCTCATTCACTAATTGATTATCATTATATATGGATGAACACAAAACGAGAGTAATTATGAAAGCTGTTGGATTTTATGCAAGTCACATATGTACACACATGGGTTTTAATAATAACTTGATGAGTGTTTATATAGACTCGACAATTTTTTTGAAGGGATGAATTACTTCACACTTGTTATAATACACACTTTTGAGAGTCCACACACTATGGTTCATTATTTGGATTTCAAATAATTCTGAGGCTTTTGCACGCATATGTGTCTATATACATGTACATACATAATAAAGCTATAAGTTTGTATAGAATAGTGTAATTATGTACACAGGCAGACAGATGGGCTTTCCAATCAAATGTGCTATAAAAACATTCATCAGATACAGCCACCTCGACTTTCAATTGCGTGTCTGTATGGTCGTAAATGGCGTTTCTGAAATGGATACTTCGTTTATACAGAATTAAAGAACCCTTAACACAATAAACATCATGGTGGATTTTATATTGGAATTAAGTCCAGGACAAGATTGGAAATGAGATAAAAGTGTAGGATAACTAATGTCACGAGTGTCCGTCCTTCTGCTTAAAACTGGGGATGTGCCCATCATATCAATCCTGTTGGAATATGCAGGAAATCACGATTCTGACTTTTGATTTTGACGCACACACATTATAGTCCAATAAATATTTGTTGCACGTCCTTTTACAATTTTTATATTGCCGTGCAATTTCTCAAATTCCTCAACGAAACTATCACTCTAATATTCCTATATTACATTATAATTCCTATATTATATTATAATTCCTATACTACATTGTAATTCCTATATATTAAATTATATTATATTCCTAAATGTATGTTTTCTAGATTAAATTTCCAACCTTGTGAGTCAATTTCGGGGATAGTTTAAAGATCATCTGTTGGGCAGTTGGCCCAGTCTCCTGAAAGTTATAATAGCTGATAATTAATGTGAAGATGAAAGTGACTCGGAGTTCACTTTTCCTCTTCTTGATGACTGACGGATCCAACGTGAACTCTTTATATTATATATTGAAGAAAATAAAAATATGGTCATCTAAAATGGTCTTTGAAATCCATTAGCTACATTGTTGCATCAGAATCGTTACCATTTGAAATTGGAGAGAAAAAACAAGTGTGAAACGGACTTGTTCGTGTAGGAACAATGGTGTGTTTCTCCATATTGGAAATTGCTCACCTATAGTTACAAGTTTCTCTCCTATTATTCTCAACTCACGACCAGCGAATTAGCTCGTCATTAGCGTGAAATGAATCCATTGAGAGGAAATTTTTAAATTGGACCGTTTCTTCAGTCCCTCGGGAGGATGTTGTTATACACGCACTGTGCCCTGCCAGATGAAAAATCTCTTATATTCCATCTCTCTCTCTCTCTCTCTCTCTCTCTATAGTGCGTGCTACTTTAAATAACTCTTCCATTTCCATCCTTGCATCTCCTCCACACTACAATCCTCCATCATAACCACGACGATGATGATGACAATGGAAGTGAAGGAAATCCCTGCCAGCCCGCAGAGTTAAACAGATTAATCAGTTTAGTTTGAGAACTACTATAGCTGAAATTTCCTTGAGATAAATTATTTCTTGATGCAAGTTACTTATACCATGGGAGGCAGATTAGAATAATCTAAAATTACTGAAAGATAAAGGACTTGCGTAGTCATCAGTCTTTGTTTAGCTTCACTTTTCACTGAATTTAATTGAGTGGAGAATTTCCCCGTGTTGCTAACTACACAAGCGTCGTCTTGTATACAAGAAAGCCTAATAAGAAATTGTGACAAATTGGGTTCAGCGCTATTTTTTCTGATCATATATACATACCTCGTTCTGCCCAAACAGCATTGCTAGAAGCAATATCCCATCTTTATATTTGTGGCCTTTTGTTGAGAATAAAATTATGAAATTCTCTTTTGCCATATTAACGTACACGATAGCCAATTTCATTACGTTTTTCTCCCACAAATATTTTCTGCGTTAAGCTGTAAAACTCCATTGCTTACCTACATAATATAAATATACATACCATGTCTGTTCTGCAATCTAATTACTGTAAAAACTAAAACCAACTAAATGTAAGTATGTATATATTTAATGCAGTGACACATAGGTGTGAGGAAGCGTTCGTTCCTAAAAAAAAGTCTGGGTTCCCATAGAAAAGCCAACAGGGTTAACGGAGGCAATTTGCTTTCAACCTTATCTCTGTGTCACTTTTACACTAATGGAGAATAGTGATGATAATGAGGGACGGACTTTTAGCATAGAAAAAAACACATAGTAAACATAGTGCGTCCAGGTCTATATATACTGATATGAAAAAAGCAACTTTACAAAAAGAGGGAATCTGCGTGTGAAGCTTTTACAGTTTTATTTCTATCAATCTTCATCCATTATTTTATCCAAAGCCAAATTTGTACCATTTAGCAAATGGCAAATACCTATAGCCCTTGGGGATCTTTGCATGCAAATTACCATTTGTATGCCTATACACGTGTATGTATTATGAGCCTATCCGTATAGTTTAATTCAATGTAACGAAAGGCATTTAAGGGTATCAAGGATCTTTGAGTTACTTTCTCGTATATGACAGGAACGAATCTCGAGGAACGAAAGCTAAACGAAGCTCGAATTCCAACGAATTGTTTGTAAGGACTTGCAGTTCTGTGTGAAATAATAACAAGAAAAATACTATATACGTACATGCTTTACACACTGTCTCACACACTAAATGATTTCCCGTCTGTATCACAACAAAATCTTTATTGCATGCTGATCCAAGAGAGACTTTTTACTTATCCAAGGGAGACTTTTTACTTATTCAAGGGAGAATTTGTACTTATCCAAGGGAGACTTTTTACGTATCCAAAGGAGACTTTTTACTTATCCAAGGGAGGCTTTTTTACTTATCTTAGAAGTTCTGTCTGTATACTAAAGACATTGATGTGCAAATGAAGCCTCATGCAGAAGTTCCGTCTCAATGAAAAAGGTCATGTTCGTAATAAATTAAACACATTTTTAGCCTCAGATATACCTAAAAGTCCAGTGGATTTGCTATATGCACAGTTAGTACAGTTTGCATTAACTCTGATGTTTCTACTCCGCCAATACAGAATCATGACTCTGATTGTGATTTTCTTGTTGCTGCTCTGAAGTGCTTTGTGGATTCCACTTTTCCACTGTATCGCACATCCATTCACATGTATTCCTTTGTCAAGATTTGAAGAAGAAAAAAAATGCTAAAAACGCGTACGGCCTTATCTCCATAACGGGTTTACTCTAAGAAAAAGTGTAACTTGTATGTTCATGGGGATGATGGGAACAATGGAACTAACAAATGTGGACAAATAGTCAATGTGAATGTTAGTACAAATGCCAAATTTTAATGGATGTGCATACCGAAAAAAGAGAAGAAGCTCTGCACAAAGGAATACACATCTAATTGTAGGTAATGCGACCATTGCGGTGTGTTTTACTTATATTTATCATGTAGGCAGACATTCATCATATACAGATATTTATCATGTACAGACGTTCATAATGTACAGACGTTTAGAATGTACAGACATGTATAATATAGAGTGCAAGATTTTGAGGAATATGCACAAGCGCATAAAATGTAGGTAGGTAGATGTGTTTAAGTACAACCGAAAAACAGAAGAATGAAGGAATCTCACCCATTGTGTGAGTATTGTGAGTGGAAAAGTAGCAGTGTAGGTGGACCAAAATACAAGTACTCCTCATGTTCAGCCGGCTTTGGTTTTAAAAAGGTTGATGTGGCAATAAAGATAGGGAAATAATAATAGCCGCATCAAGTCCAAAGCAATTTAACAGATAAATACAATAACGCAAGTGGTTTTCTTCGTAGCCTCGGGATAATAGCAATATTTAAATAATAATAAAAAAAAATTAAATTATGTTAAGCCATGATAATCACAGAGTGAAATACTGTCGACATTAAAAGTAGGACGGGACTGTCAACGTACAAGTTGTAAAGTTGTTGACAGCCCTTCAATGGTTTCAGCAGTCCATTGTGATAATTCTTGTTATTTTCCTTAATACAACCACCCTCAAAAGCTTGGATGTTGAGCAAATATAACTACACACAGCTCTTGACTGTACACTGCGCTCATACATCTCTAACTCTAATCATGTCCCAGAGACAGGAGAATTGTCGACAATATTGTGCTAATCTGCTTTTTTTGTTTACCCAAAAGAAATCGTGACATTTTTATATTTTAAAACCCACTGACTTCTCCTACTTCTCTGCACATTACGATTAGCCTGCATTATTATTAGGCGGGATATGACCAAATAGTTAAGATTCTAGCATTTTCAGCATATGTCGACAGATGAGAGACTCTCGAGATCCTCAGAGAGCTTACTATTACAGATATAGCTCCTTCAATATTCCGACATGCAGTACCTCAATTCAGACGGCTAAAGGAGGCTCATTAAATAAACACATAAAATGTTTGAGGTTATCGCTCGAATTATTGATATTATTTCATTACCGCCAACACTAACGACTTGAGACGGCAAGCAGAACATGTCAAGATTTCCAACATGATTGCTACGCATAGCTAGACCATTAATTAATGTGCACGTACATAAGCACTGGATCTACTAGCGTGGGACAGTTTTGGGACATCTCATCAAAATATTCTGCTTCTTATTATTACTACTATCCACACTTACATGTATTATCATCATGTACGCTGAACGCAATGCGAGGTAATGAATTCAGCTGTGCGAGGGCGAAATGCCCTTTTTGGAGAACTTTTATCGCTAATCCTGACCATTATTACGGAACAACCATCATCCACGCTGAATAATGAACAGTCATTAAGCTTATTTCCAGCTCTTACTTTATGCCTTACCCATTCTTTTACAATATGATTACAATAATAACTTTGTCTTTCGTTTTTGTAAAAAGTTGCTTCTTTTTTCTTTAGCAATAAGTTTGGCAAAAACTGTTCAGCAGTAACCTCCTTCCTATAATCATTAATGCTCTCCGTAAATATCGAAGTGTCAAAAAGTACTAATTTCTGTGTTGAAGGTATAGAAATTAGTACTTTGGGATCCTCCGTCCACGATCTGCTCATGTTTGCTCAACCATAAAAAGTTCGGCAACTTTTTAAGAAGCTCACATACTTTTTCCGTCCAAAGCTTTGGCTTTTGGGCTGGTAAGTATAAATTTAAAGGAAAACCAGGTTGGTTGAAAACCTGAACTTCTGAACCAACTGCAATTTCTTAAATGTTCAAGTGTGTATAACGACTCTGATAGTGTTGTTTTTGTGAAAGTAATTCCCAACTACACTTATTGTATGTCCTAAACATGTTAATTGTCAAATCAAAGGGAAATAACATTAAATGGAAACTATACAACATAGTTAAAAAACCCATTGACATTTCTATGACTTCAAACTTGGGAAACACACAACAAGATTTACAAGCCAATAATAACAAAAATAGAAATATTGCGTAGATGGGGAATAAAAATGAAGATACCTAGTTAGTTATGCAGGTTCAAGTTAGCAGTAATATATGCTTGTAATAATAATTGTTCAAATAAAATAATGTTTAAATGACCGTAAGTTAACAGTGGGAATAACAATAATAAAGATGAGAATAATAATTGATAATAAGCAGGTAAGCGTACAATGCTAACGGGCCTGTTCCTGTGTGAAAAGGAAAGTTTTTTCTCCGAGCTTGCTTTTGCCGAGTGCGAGAAAACAATAATATTATCACACGAGGCTTTCTGGGCTATACTTAAAAAAGGATATTATGTGCAGCTGTAGATTTACGGATTCACAACCCTCCGGTGTGGGTTTACGTGCATGAAAAAGTAGTCCAGTGTATATAACAATGAAAACATGCAGAGATAACCGTATAGTATCTTATGCATATGTAGAAGTATAAAGTACAGGATTTACAAACGAAAGTGAATATTACTTGCAGATAAAAATAAAAGCAATAAGGTATGTTTTTTTTAAATAATAAGCCTCTATTTTTTAAAGAAAAAGACTCCTGCTATTGCTAGAACCTATACAGAGCTCCGTCCATTTTGAAATGTAAACAGGGAAACTCACAGGAGTAATACGAAACGAAAGCGGAATATTTCTTTATACTCATATTTATTTATTTAACAGCTTTACTATATAAGCATACGGCCGGATCTCAAAGTACCAATTTCTATCCCTTCAGCACACAACTTGGTACTTTAAGATCTTCTCCGCCGACGATACTATGCTTCTTTATCATATAAATCACATTCCTATAGTATATTTAAAATAATGTAGATACTTATATTTAATGCATTACTCCTATCTGTACTATGACGCGAACAGAATTTAATCTCCGCCCGAATGTATTTCCTTCCATATGTATGTACGTCCTTCTTCTCCCAGGATGTCTTTCTTCGCCAGAGCTTTTACTATAGAGAATATATGGCGGGGGAAATAAACTTCCCCTAGAAAAACCCGCTTCGAGGAGATCATTTTCTGGTGTTGTGAAGATTCATAACTAAAAGCTCTGGGCTATATACACCATAGGTATATAGTCTGGTGTATATACACACCATTGGTACATAGTTACCAATTTTTGAATTTGTAAGGCGAATTATTAGGGCTGTGAGAGATTTTGCAATAATAATCTTCTCTCCAAACAGGCTTACCGGATGTAAAAGTAATTGCTAATGATGACAACATGCCGTATTTTTTGTATGTTTGTCTGACGCTCCTTTTAAAAACTCTGGAAAAAATGCCATTCGGTCTTCCATTAAAATTGTACATTAATAATGCCTTGACAAAAAGTCATTTTGGAGATCATTTATTGGCTTAAATTATGTCTCAAAAAATATGAGGCATCAACAACGTAAGCCCCTTATAAGATACAAGGGCTTTAAATGATGTTGCCGAAATATTGTGAAAATTGGGAAATCTTGTGTGATATGAGACTGAAGAACCCGCGGACACCATGAATTTCTTGAAGACGTTCGGAAAACACCAAGTTTTGTGTTGAAGTGTGCAGTTGATCTTGCGGTGGAGCTACCTTCTTCCATGAATCTTGACTATGGTTACTATCTAAAAGACTGGATGCTGGCACCCGCAGAGCTATATAGTTCACATGTTCACGCCATGGAGAAACGACATGACGCAGGGGAGTTTATGTGAAAACTTGAAAGGAAAGATCAAAAGGTTAATTCAACTCCGGAGGAACATATAAACTCATTCCTATGGTGAGGACCTGACAAGGGAAACTTGACTCATAGGGAGTTCACACATACGAAACTCACGTTCATGGTGTCAATTCACGTGTACACGTAGTGTTAAAATGATTATAGGGTTCCCTTTACATGAGTTTCCATACCTTTATGGAAGAACACCACTCCAGAGAATTATATTTCCGTCGTGTAAATTCTCTTTATTATACAACCCACCACGCCAAAATATTGTTTATGTAGGTGGGCAAAGTGCCGCGAAGTACTCCCAGTCCAAGTAGCTGCCCATCAAAGACCATTATGATAATTTTTAGATCCTCATTTCTTGATAACACTCATCCAACGATAAAAAGTTATAAAAAAGGCACCGCAAACATATCAAATATACCAAACCTTGAACGGCGTCAGATCAGAACACTAAATAAGATCCGCAAGAAAAAAAAGTCCATAAAATGGATGGATTTTCTTGGAAAACTTGGAAAATATTTGTCAGAATGGCTTTCATATATTAACTGCAACCAATCCGAATTACTTTGTACACCAAATCTTCACAAAATTTGATGATTATTTCCATCTTCGACTATTTACACCTATACATTAAGAATGCGTGTAGCATTATATAGCTATATTGGGAGCGTTGCTAAACTCACGCAGAAGATTCAAAGTTTCTATAGGAGGATCTACCTCTATCTAAAGGATTTTTATAGGTTATTAATGCAAAATCTGAAATTCAGCTGAAATTCAGGGAATTCTTGAGTTTTGCAACGCGTAGTTTGTTGAGGATTATAGGGATCCATAATTTATTGTAATGTTATTAGTTGACTGTTAAGTATCTCTTCTAAATTACCATATAATTTAATCCTAAACTGAGAGATGTTACAAAAAGAATTTAGCATGTTTATCACTGCGATAAGAAGAGGAGTTGTAAGTTTAGATAGGAGAATGGCTATAAATTATTGCCAACTTGATTAGTGCAATCAGCATTGAGTATAGCGTATAGATATACCATGTGTGACGAATATACCTTTTGCACTTTAGAAACTATAAGAAAATTTTTAATACGCGAGTTTTATCTATTCGTGAGACACATTCTGTATTGTAATAAGAATGAAGAAGAAATATACGGACATTGACAAGCGAAAGAGAGAGAGAAAGCCCGTAATTTGAATGTGCCTACATATTATAAATATATTCCGCGTACAAATATTTATTGAATGAAACGGAAATATCCCTTATTGTGTATATTACCTGACTTTATAGTTAAACTGATATCTACTTAAATACATATAGAGAAATAATAATTCGACACAGCCCTTAATCAATTTTACAATTGTTACACATACACATAATTTTTCCAAGTTAATAGTCATTATTATTTTACAGTTTCTCCACCTTTCGTTTATTTTTTGGCATGCGTCAACCGGATGAGAACATCCTGAGAGCATGAAATTTCTCATTCATCCCCCTCCATTTAGCATCCACATTTTCTTTCCCTTTTAAGGCCTCTGAAAATTTCTTTTACAAATGTGGATTTTCTCTGTGTCCTTACCACTTACCCAGATTTGTATTTTAAATTTTCCTACTACACTATATAAACTCTAAGGAAGTACATACATGCTCCTTCTGTTAAGAATCGATGCTCAAAATGGAATACAATTAATAATTCTTATATGTGATCAATCATTATACTTAAAATAATACGTTATTATTACGCGGTCATACACGCGGAACTCCACCACACGGAAAGTCAGCCAATAAGGCTGCGTTTATACGATTTTACGATTGAGGTCATTACATAAAAGAAGAGTAAATGCTAGGGCTTCCAAGATTTATTCCCCATTCGAGCAACCCCGTCATATAAATCTTTCCAATGCATACTAATCAAGTGTAACTTGGTAACGTTGAAAAAGAGCCGCTTCATCAATAATAAGTTGCATCATATATATGAGAGTAAATATATACGAGAAACTTTTCGTCGGGATCTTGTAAGTCAATAACTATGTACGACAGTATAGCTATAAATGTTCGTAGTGAAAATAAATATAAATCTTTTTATTATACTCTTCGGGAAATATCTGTATTCTACACCTACAGATGCATTCGAGAAAAGACGAAAGGAAGTTTAAATCACGATTGGTTATCTATTTAACTGAATCTATCCATGTTTTTTATAGGTAGACTAGCTATAGCTATAGCTCTCAACCAAAATTAACCTGCATAGTTTTACATTAACCGAATCGTTCGTAGTCACATTTGAAGGATGAAAGCCAAGAAAAAAATATGACTATTTCTATCTACTTCTAGTACCTACTTCTATCTATTTCTATCTTGTAGAGGTCGAGACTTGATTTACCCGCATATGTTTATAAAGCGTAAAATCGCTATTTACAGAAAAACAGCTTGGCTAAATATTTGGTGTGAATTTCCTATCTGTGCACAATAAGAATGTAAAATTAAATGCTTGTCGTGATTGCAAACAAATAAATCTCCCTGTCACTGTCAATAGTCAAGGTAGACAAACAAGATTCTTCCATTACATCATGACATGTATGTGATTGAATACCTCATGCATATGCTGACTTTGCTCAAGCAATTTAATTAATTTGTCATTCTATAGCTGGACGGGCGAGTCCGTCCCACAGTCCCACATTCCCAAACAAGAAATCAAGGAATTTCAGACACTTGTACAATTTTAAATGTCGATTTTACAACTCTCAATCTGGCTATAGAAATGTTAGAATTCTGAGATAAATGCCACAAACAATTGCCATACATGTATGTACATATATCGTCCGTCAGTCTGTCGAGGTGCTAAACGTTTTGTAATGCAGTATTCAAGTATTTTTAGCAGATGGACGGTTGGGACGGACGGTGTTTACTTTGACGAAATTCTCATTTTCAGTGATTGATAACACACACTATATACATAGGTATTTGTGATAGGCGAAATCCTGGTGGAATTCCCTTTAACCCATGCCAGGCATAGTGGGAATGTTGGGAAATTTCAGTGTAATCGCAGTTCATCATATACTAAAATCTTGCGCGTCAAATCTCGGGATGTCCATGTGGACAGAAATAAAATGGGATTGTGACTTACTTGAATTCTCCACCAGGATGGGCTGTGGTTGTAATAATTGCTGCTGTGGAGGTGCGTGGGGAGGAACGGTTGTTGTTGTGGTTTGTGGGGACAACGTTGTCCGACCGGTCTCCGATTCCATGTCTTGGAGTTGTTTATTCGTATTCGGTTCGTTGCTACTGTAGCCAATTATGTTGCCGTTATTATTATTGTTCAGAACCAAATTCCCCCCGTTGTTCTCCACCCTGTCCAACACTCTGGAATTTCTCCATTTCATTTCAACATTCGTGTCAAGAGCGTGGAAGGATTTGAGGGTAGCGGACCAAAATCAAAGCAAAATATACAAAAATTACCATTTTCATATGTCTATTGTACATATTTATATTTTCTATACAATCATCAGAGAAGGATCCCAAAGTACCAATTTGTATCCCTCCAACACAGAAGTTAGTACTTTAAAAGCCTTCATCGACCATATAAGTACATTATTTTCTACCTTCTCCTCTAAAAAACAGAATTTTTTATATCTATAAAGATTAGTAGAAATAATAATTTAATTATAACTATAATAATTATAACGCATAATAATAATTGTAGTTAAAATTAAATTATTTAATTTGCAATAAAACTCTAATACCGTGCTATAGTATAAGCTTTCTACCTGTTGTGAACAACTTCATGTTGATTTTCTTAATAAAAATCTCTACATGATTGTCTTTTATTTTTTCGTAAAAAGAATAATAATTTATTCAAAAAGCTGTTTGACTATAATAACTATAAGTTATACAGTTAGCTATATGGGTTTTCTAAAAATAGCCTTACCGTAATTGGCTCAATTCAGTCTCATGCTGGTTCAAATTTGGGAAAGCAATTTCCCTTTTGCGTAAAATTGCACTCATGTAATAAGGTTGGGAAGTGAATTTGCAGCGTAGGTCTTCCACAGGTCCACAATCAAATAAGTAGCAACTTCCGTTTTTCTGAAAATCCAATAATTTAGAAGGACATGTAATAATCATGATGCACAAGAGTTCATTACATGGCTTATTATTACGTCGGTAATTAATTCTCTCAAGAACTCTCGCTTTTGTGGAAATAAGAATTGAGTTCATTTAAATATGCAAACAAGCCTGAAGAAAAGGACGGAAGACTGTAATTATTATTATAAGGCTCTTTTAAATTGCAGCATACCTGAACGTAAGCAGATTAGTTTTCATGACAATATATAGCTGAAAGGATTCAAGAATATTCTGCTGCAGGGAGTGAAATACTTTCAAATTGTGCCTCAAGTAATTTTGTGGTTCAGACCCTAATATGCTTTGACGCTAAGTACTCTTATTGCTAATTACGAAACAACTTCGAGGACTCATTTGGGGTACACATTTGGTAATTTTTGCTACCATTTTCTCAGAATGTTTTGCCGTATATGCAAAATTGTTTGTTTTCAGGAGGGACGATTAGCATAAACTTTTAAACTGTATACAAATACTTTCATTTCATCCTCAAGAATAATAATATAGGTATGTAAGTACCTTAAACCCAGCGGTGTAATTACACTTACTTAATAATTGACTCTCATATATGTCGCTGTGGTTGCTGTTCATAAAGTTTTACTAACAATAATAAGTACAAGTTTGAAGCTTAACTTAAAAAGCGTCCACTCTACTCTACGCAAATTTATGATTGCGGACGTAAATATTAATAGCCATTAGTCCCACACGTGTAATCTTAATGACTTTATATATTTTTTTATCAAATGTTATGATCCTTCACAATGTCATTTTTAAGCTTTTTTAATGCTGAACCTAAACCATGTAATTTATTTTTGCATCACTGATTCTATTATAGGTTGAAGCCGAAATAAATAATGAGATCAAGGGTTTGATCTAAATTGAAAATGTTTGTAAATAATCGCGTTTAGAGATTACTGTAATAATAACGTTAGGACTATATATCTGTGTTTGTGATTCAGTCGAACCTTGAATAATAAATGTGGAATAGAGAAGAACCCATGACACTAATGGTACGATATGTACATGCAGATATAAATATAATGTGCAGGCATGACATTTACCTTTACAATTTACAAACCTATTATATTATACACCTGTGAATTCACATTAAAAGGTAAAATTTGAATGTCACTGTGCACCATAAATTCCAACGTTTTGCACTTCAGACCTCTGGGATATTTAGAGCAAAAAAGGTTTCGTTGTCATTTGGGCGACACATTCCGTCAACTGGAATATTTTTATATGGGAATATTCTTAATTAAGTCATTATAACAATGTTAAAGATAAGTAAATAATATTTTAATGGATACAAATAATATCTTATTTAACGGAATAGAGCTCAGAGAAGTGAAACATGGATATATGTACATGTGGGATCTCCTCGACTTGATCAAGAGTCAAATAAAAACAGAACAAAATTAAAATTAGCAAGAAGAGTCGGGGGCTGATTGCTTAAATTGCAACACTTTAAAACTTTACTACTCACTCGGCAGTACTAAAATCTATAGACAAAATCTCTTCCACAATTGCATTCACTAGTTGTATCATACCATATGACATACTAGATTCATGCATAATTCTCTCATCTTAATTCAAATAGAATTTCATTAGATGCATCGAATCTGTATAACTGTCGACTACCGCAACGTCAACATGGCAAGCTTGACATCATTACCATATTTATATTTCTCATCTCCTATACTCCTACACAAGGTATGAACTGTACCTATACTACTATCTGTACATAGATCCACCTAAGGAAACTTCGTTGTTCTGCTGGTCTGCCCTTTAAACTTTGCTTTTCATCCGTTCGTATACCCCGAGGCTCCGGTGTTAATTATTCAATTATTCCGGGGAAACACTCACAAGACGTTGCTAGGACATCCAATTTAGACTATCCAATCAAGTTTAAATGAGTATGATCATGTCAAGAGGATGATAATGTCAAAGACCCGAAAAGCCTATTTTTGGGGATAATACCTATAGGTATACTAATATAGTTATAAGTATTATCATTTACAGTGTGGCGAGATGTGTGACAGTGAAGTCAAGGGAAAATGAAATATACAATGCGAAAATGAAATTCGAATAATTCATCATTCATAATAATAATTGATAATTATTATCAGACTTTAAAGTCTAAATACTAAATACAGTAGAGTTGACCTGACCTGAACACACAAAAGGTGATGAAAAATACGGATTATACTATATTAATACACTAAAAGCTTATTTATCTGGTTAAAATGTGTCAAAGTAAAAAGTGTTTGTTACCTTCTCTTCGAACACAGCGACATTGCAACGCTCGGTGCGACAACACAATCTCAAACAATCATCCCTGGACTTGATCCCTGGCCCCAGGTCAGTCTCGTTCAAGTATTTTGCACCCAAACGTTGGGAATCATGTGTTCGAATTATACTCCCTTCACTCACGTCATAGTTAGCAAGACACAGTTCATCCTCGAGAAGGCTCACCTGACGGTGATGTCGGTCCTTGCTCAAGTTTCCATTCTCAACAATATTAGTTTGATGACTTATTAAATCACAAGAACCAGTCACAATCAACAGTGAAAGTACTACAATGTTCAACAGACCGAATAAATTTCCATGACTGGGCTCAATACCGGATGTCATTCTAGTGACATGGTCAGCTTGGAACATTATTACGTCCGATGTTGATGTCACGTCGGTCAGAAATTAGGTGTGATACTATAATCAAGCGCAATATTTAATATATATATACGAAAAGGCTGTCTCTCCCAACTGGAACTACTGAAACTTGAACAGTTAACAAGAACTATAATCGATGGCTCTATATATATTTTTGTTTTATTTTTGTTTATGATTTGTTTTCCCAACTATTATCAAATCGCTAGTAGAATGATGTTTCTTTTTAATTTTCCTCACCCTTGGGATGAATACAAGGAACCATTTGTCGGTATTTTTTAAGCGTAATATTTGGTTAGACGGAAGTAACACACTAGGTGAAGTTTATCGTACGACTAACCTCTGGACAAGCACAGTAACAGCTAAAGAATACGGAACAGCTCGTGTCAGCATGTTCTCGGTGCTCTCCTCTCCGCGAACTTTCATGGGAGCGGGTATTTTCTCCAAATTGACTTTCCCAAGCCATGTTGTGAAGTAGGCTCTCCGGTCCAGCACGTATTTTTCCACAAGAGTACATATATGAACTTTCCTCGCTAGTGTCGCCAAAGTAAGAAAACACGGGAGCAGGCTATATAGCAATATTATAGCTAACAAGTAAGCGTATACTCTACGGTGGCTATAAATTTCTGCAACAAGAGTGGTATTCTCTCCAGGATCAGATTGCGAAAACTGGAGCGATCGATAAAACACCCGGGTTTTTAGCCCTTTCTCTGAACACTTTCGACATCTTATGCTGATTTGGGCCAACTCCATGCGGATGCAGTTTCCTTTCTGCCCTCTCCTTGCTGTTGAGTTCAATTTGTCCCAGTAGATTCACTTCGTCTCGCCCTTTGTTACCAAAGAGAATTTCAAATCAACAATTTTTCAATTAGAAATCAAGGGGAAATAGCTTAAAATTTGTATGCAATCAACCACATTTTATTCCAAAGCATTTCTCCCAAGTAGTCCCAGTAGTAGTGGGATGCAGTATTTTATGCTTTAATTAGCTTTGCTGTGATGCATGAATAACATATTTATAGTTAATACTACAGATATACCATACATGTCAAAAGTCAAAAGATATTCTTATTAAACAAAGTAGGGAAACGTTTCACTCTTGGAAACATAAAGCTGGGTTGGTTTACTTCGATGAAGGTTGTTGTGATGAATGTGTCTAAAGGTATATGCTATGTATCTAAACTTATATCTATTTATTTCAAAAACCTGCTAGCTTCAATAATCACATCGTAAACTGCAACTTACAAGTAAAGCTTCTTTATGTTCCTTGTGAACTTCATTTGAAGTAAAATAAAACTATCAATTCTATTGAACTTACCAGAAATTACAGCACTTATTACTCTGAGTGATTTTGTACTTACATATTTATCTTTTTAGTTACCGATCGATGATAGATGTCGAATAAAAGATAAATTATACCTATTTACATACATTAATTATATGCACATAATCTACTAAACGTGTGTACCACTAAAAACTGAATCGTGTGAATTCATCCAAGCTCTCATGGCATATAGATGCGCTACCGTATAGAACAAGAAAACAAGGTTTTTATCAATCTTTTACAAGTATAAGAAGCAAATAAGCAATATGCATTGGCATAATTCTTATCTACTTTATGTCTTATACTAAAACATACTATTGATATACATATAAAGGTATAGGTACAAGTATAAGTAGATACATATTTGGTCATCCATAGATTTAGTTGCTCCTATAAGACTTGATTTAATAGTGAACCGGACAATCTGCTGACCTGACTTGACAAGCAGGAGAATTATGGTGTATTCTTAAAAGTTGATGTATATACTTTTGCGAGTCTTGTACACACGTAGTAGCACTGGCCTGAAGGCAATCAGACAATAGCAGCAACTCTTTCAGGATCTTTTGTCCCTATTTTATATTTTATTAAATAAAAACCTCGGTCGGTCAGAACGGCTATATGATACGGTAACCCGTTTTCGTGAAGCTATATTCTCCAATGTCATGTGAATTGTTCATAAGCTTGTCGTCTCTGTAAAATTTTGATACGTATGTCACGTAGAATGTAGGCAGCACGTCAGCATTTAGTAAATTACTCTTATGCCATATTCTCTACTATTCTATAGTCATTACTCTTCTCTGCTTTATGACAACAACGTTCGCATTTTAATGATCGCATTTTATATCCTCAGTTCAACGTAAGTGTAATAATCCGTTTTTGCAATTTTCTAATAATTATTTGCAAACAAGTTAACGTTATAAAATAACAAGTTTTGACGAAGCAATGCAGGCAAGAATTCGCAAGATGGGATGAGATAAAATTTTAAAATAATGGCAGATCACCCTTTTTAACTGCGTTAGACAAGTTCGATTTGTAAACAACTCTAGTTTCAACACTAACATCAGTATGTATTCTTTCTTGCTGTCTGCAGTGAAAGTCTGATGGTAATGTGGAGCCTGAGATCCTTCATGTTACGTGACATGCCAAAAGACGGGTGGGATTAGATTGAAAAGAGTTGTGGATTTAAAAGGTTTGCAGGACAATGTTCCTTGAGAGATACATGAGTGAATGCCAACAACTGAAAAATGTAAGAATCAACAACGCTTTGCAAGTCAAATTCTACATGTTTTGAATTCACTTTGACCAGACGTGCTGCCGTCGGTGTACACAGTGTAAAATATGGTATTTGTGACATGAACATGATCTTGAAAATGTGACAATATGATTATTATTGTTGGTAATATCTCCTTTCATGCTGCCCCCGCAAAATATGATTTAACAAGTTTTGAACAATACTAATCGTAAGAAGTTGGAATGGAAAATGGTGTTGTAATATGAAAATACCAAAGCATTTTCAATTTTGGCCTTTTCCGATTACAGTCTCAAGGGCATTTTCAGCCTAGATGCCTTTATTGAGAATTTTTTATCTTCTTAAAATTATTTTTGAATTTCCCCAATTTCGAAGTTCAAAAATATTTTGGAAGTTATTTTGTAAGACACATTGACTGGTAAACATTATTTAAGTACTGTGGTACTGCTTTTGTTTTCATATTTACTAGTTAGGCATTCCAGGTTTTTGAAAAACATTGAGGATAAGCCGTGTAAAATTAAATTCACGGAAAAATTCTTGACGCTCAATAATCTCATAATGCCACCGTTTCACAATTATTTTAGAAGGGCTTGATCTATTACCGCTTTACGGCATTTTATTTTAAACCCAATTCAACACTTGTGTAAAGGGTGATTCCATTTGAAATACATTTAACAGGTTAACTTTCTCCTTACCCGGTTAACTAATCAAAAATGTATCTAATTCTATGGCCAAAGTCTAAAGTATAGTTGTTCAGTGCAAGATCTCTGGACTAATCTATTAAATCTACATATACTTATAGTTTTTCCAACTATAACAATAGTTTCCACAATATTGCGGTTACAAATCCATGATTTAAAAAATACATGATTTTATGTATACAACAAACACGGCATTCTGTAGTGTCTTCTCTGCAGTCATCAGTAAAACTGTACTTTAAATTGCGAAACCTACAGAACCTTTAAAGCTCATTCTTCCCCTCTCGCCCTTTCGTGCAGTCGCTGCTGAGCAGCGGATTTAGCACCATAAATTGTCTTCTCGGAAGTAGCTGCAGCAATTAAAACATTCGAAAACTTGTCCTGTTGCCTTCGTGCGCTTTGATCACTACTAGAGGAATACACTCGGTCTGCACCCATTAACGCCTACAAATAGTAAAAAGAAACAAATAAATAGAGCTAATTCGTTAACTTTTGAACTAACTCCATATGATTTTGTTGTATAGCTTCATGAACTTACACGTCTCTTTTCTTCATCACTGGGCATCATGTAAAAACCTACTGCTCCTATACCGGTGAAAAGTCCCAAGTATGCAATACTTTTTATAATTTTGTCCATGGTTTAAATGAAATACAAGCTATTTTCCAGGGATTTAAGAGATAAAATGTTGCAATGGATGTGCGTCTTCTGGACAATCCCCAATAATAAGCGCTTCTTCTAATGTCCACGGATGAAGTTAATGAACGTATAGCATAGCAAACCCTGAGGGAAAAAATAACATTTACGTTTGTATATGGGGGATAACAATATGTACATCCTTACAGACTACAAACGAATTGAATAACATGCCTAACAACGCAATTTCTTTACTTTTTCGTGTAATATTTCGCTTAGCTTAGAAATAACGTACTAAAATAACATAACAAAATTGGCAAATAAATATTAAAGTCTATTATTATTATTCACTGCAACAAGTAAAATAGTCAAGCATGTGTGCTGAAATTGGTTTAAAAAATTTTAAATCGAATAACTTACTGAACCAAAACCAAAAGTCGCTCCCTGGACGTCAAGCTTTAATAATTAACAATCAATCGAACAATTATAGACCGACACCGAACTGTCCACGTTTGACTGTTCCTACAGAATTCGGTAAAATCAGAATAATTGTAGAGAATGTGAATCGCGGAAAATGCATTTTCTTTTTATCCAGTTATTATTTCTCAAATTATGAATTTGCCGCCCAGATCAGCACAAGCGGTAGCAGGATTTAGCCTTGCTTATAAAAATAGATTGGTTCAATGATGATGTTTATTATATGGACATTTTAAACAAATTGGCGATACAGAGGTTTATAAATTGAATGCGTTTACATAAATGTGTGAATAATAACATAAATTTATGAAGCACATAAAAATTGTATGCCAATTGGTAAGCAAAATGAGCTCATAAAATGGTGCTACAGGACAATATTTACTCAATTAATAGTATGGGGATGAAAGTATTAGGTAGAAGAGATATGCTTTCAAACTTAATTCAAGCTTTATTAGTACACACATCCGACATAATCTATAACGAGTATCTATTGTTTACTATCATAACGAGAGATTTTGAATTGCGTATAAATAAAATTTGATTTGATGGTTTAATGGATACTAAACATAATTGAGCTAATGCTTCAGAACGTGTGGTTCGAGCAGAGCTTTCAGGATCGGCCTTACCACACCACAACCAATAACCAGCCTAGAGTTGGTGATTTAATGTGATTATGATTGCTATTTTGTCTTCTGAGGATACGTGATAAAGTTCGGCTCGACGGACTGTTATGACTATCAAGTTGCTCTCATTCTGTAAAGTTAATGCTCCTCCAGGTGCTTATAATGGTTCTTACGAAGTAATTTCAGTATTTGTATGTATACTAATAAATAAAATTAACTCTGCGGTTTATTTATTTACTGTTCAGAGGAGTCGACACGATTCATTTCATAAGTTATTTCTGCATAAATTACAGCGAAACAAACCCAAACCCGATCCTGAGCATTGTAAATTGTGTATGCAAAATGGGGAAAGGCAATGCAAAACTCAACAAACTCAAGTAAATTTTTGTCTGCAATGTGCAATGACAAAAAATCAAAAAAATGGAGCAGAACGTACTAAAGATCATATTAAACCACCGTCGATCGTGATATCGTGAACTTCTACGAACAAAATAATAAAGTTCACCGCAATATTAACTTATTGATGTAGTACATATTATTCTCTTATTGCTTATAATTAAACGAAATATTTGCTGCTGTTGTTTATGCAAATAATAAATTTGATGCTAAATTACATTAAAAATCCAAATACTGATTAGGAATCTTCTGTTATAGATTTCTAATAGATAGCTAATCAAATCGGTTCTATAATAGTATAAGACTTATGCTATATAATTACTCCGTGTACTTATTCACATGGAATAAGAATTTCAAAGCTACAAAATGCCCCAGCGAAAACCAAAAGGAAAGTCACCACAACTGCTTAAATTATTATCCTGTCCTGTGTAGTTTGTACAGGTACAAGAGTTTTTGTACTAGATTCGCTAATAAAAGTGCATAGTTCGGTGCCTCATCCATTTATTGAGTTCCAAGGGAAACATGGAAGAAGAAATGCAATGAAGAAAAATCTTTACATATAATATAATAAAAATGTACATACTAAAAAAGCTTTTGCCGGTTGCTGCAATACAAGATTGTATAGATAACTGTAAACATAACAGTGAACCACCCGATCTCCTATAACGTGATCCTATAAACCAATAAAGGAATATAACAAACAATAAACTACAAGCCCAAAAAACTTTTGCCAGTACACTACACTTCTACAAATCCATACATTCATTATGTATATAGGTGCGGAACTTTATTATAGAAAGCTATCGGTTCTGGTTCCAGCAATGCGCAAATTGCAGCCATAATGTCCTTTATGGTTCCAGCCTGGCGAAGTAGTGAGCAAGTCTTCTGTGTCTTTGTGGACAAGGAAACGAACATGTATACTGAATTCTTGAAAACCTGCCTTTCGATGCAGACGATGATAAGCAGCAGATTTTAAACGGAAATAGATGTTGTCTCGGAATTGTTCAATCTCTGCTCTATACGGTCCCGTCGTCGCAAGCAAAAAAGTACATATGCATACTTACTTACAGTACCTACATATGTAATATGTAGATACTTTACATCTACATTCTTGAGGATAATAAATACCTACTGTGACAGTGGGATTTGGGGTGTCAAGGTCGAGCCATTTTGCACTGCATGCACCACACCACAAAAGGAATAAAGAAATTAAAATTAAAATTAGCATACCTATAACGCATATAGTATATATGTAACATTTTGTGAAATAATTGTTGTCAGGCCTCACACATGAGCGTTTTAGGTCATCAGAGGCAGAGCAACGTTTTAAGCAAGAAAATTTTAATTGAAAGGATTTTAAGTAACTAACTACTAGAGGGTCCCACATTACCTTTTTCATGTATACTTACAGAGGTACCCAGAGAAAACCAGCAGACTTTACCACTCGACCATGGACGTCTGCATGGGCTACTGGCGATGATTTTGGTGTTGTGAGATGGTCGAGACTCTCAAGTTGAACCGCCGCCTGACACAATCTCTAACATTTTAGACAACTCATCGTCAGTTCAGTGTCTCTTATTACATTACTACATCTCTATACACACATTAGAGTTGCTCTGTAGATGTATTCCGAACTACTGAATATGTGGGTGAGCATACACTTTACATCCTCGCCCTCACACTTAAAAACGTTGCCTATCCTATGCCAACAACAAGAGGCAAGAGGCAGAGTCAGGAGGTCCAAGGATATTCCGATTCTTTTCATGAAGGGGGACCACATGTGTGTATGCATATTATTCCATTTCCATTAGGTATTCCTTTGAAATCAGACGTATACTTTATAGGACTGCCTGACGGATAAACTCCTTTGGGCTTAACTTCAGCGTAGACCTGTTCAATTCAAGAGCATCGAGGAGCAATAGAACGATGTAGCAGGCCCACATGAAGAGTTGCTGGCTCTGGGTTTTTTTACACGAATAACCTCATTCAGAGAACAGTTCTCTCTGGAAAAGGCTGTCGGAACGTCACTTGCTCAAAGTAGCTGTTCATTCTTCCTTTCTTCTCTTCCTTTAAACTGTTCCAGTCACGACGACAATGTATCCGTGATTTTCAACCCATTTATAATTTTTTTTCTCGACATATCTCTATCGTGTGCAAATCCACCTTTTACCCGGACTTTCTTTTTTTCGTTACCAAAAACGCTGAAACACCGTCGCCACATCTGATTTTGACATAAAATATTTGATTCTTTATTGAATCTATATATATTTATATAGAAGATATATATATATCTTTAATTGTTTTTTGGTTCTTAACCTCTTCCCCATAACCGAGGGTGGTTTATTGAAAGGGTTAAAAGGTGATTTTGTTCACAGGGTTAAGGTGCTTGTGTTCTTCCTTTCAGCATCTTATTGTTGTGGCTCACTTATTAAAATATACTGTGAGCTCACTCAGTGGTTTTGCGGTGCTTGAAATACATAATACATATATTGTGAGTGGAAGTTATAGTTGGGAAAAAATCTTCCGTGCAATTATCCAGTTAGACCAAGAAAAAAATCAGTATTGGGGAATACTTGACGCAATCTGCTTTGTGTTTGATGTGTCCGCGTGCCAAGTTTTTTCTGTGAATTTAGCAAAAAAAAAGTAAATTATATACTAATCTTCTGTTGAAACATGACCACTTGACACTGACGTTCATTTAATACATCTTAACTCAATCTGCTGTAAGTGAATTGAAAGTTTGATTTTGTAGCTGAAAACTAGTAATATTTATTGTACAGATACATGAAACAAATTTTATTGACAGCGCATTTGTAGGTTTTATTTTAGAGGATTTTCTTCATAAATTGGGAAAAGAACTATCTACTAATGTAAACTATGAATTAGTTCTGTAAAGTTGGATAATGATTTCGAAAATAGATTTTCCATTTTACTTTTGGATTCAGTCATAAAGTATATACAATCTTGATGATTTGTTTACATAATAAATTAATAAATATTGATTGCCGAAAAACGAATAAATAAACACTTTTTACCCAGCGCTCAGCGATTTAACCTTAGGTGATAGGGTGATGGATTCTTGAAAGTTGATGACTCTTTGGATGATGTGATGGCTCAAAGAACATCAATCAAGCAGTTTTAGAAGTTCAACGGAGGTCGTGCCACGGTTATAAAAGATGCTGTCTTTGATTAAATAAGTTGTAAATGTCTGAATTATTACTTATTAATGGTCAAGGAAATCGGAAAATGAAATTATTACATCTCAATTTTCCTGTTATCGAAGAAGATGGAAATTATTTCCTTTATTAAATATGTAGCTTTTCAATATTACTTTTATTACATATATCTTCATATAACCGGCTATTCCTATACATATAATTTAAATTTAAATCATTCATGGTGCTGTCCGCATTGTTTCAAAACTGTTGGAAATGACAGGACTCACGATAACCTACAGATATAAGCTCCTGAAGCGTGAGTACCTGTGACAAATATAAAAATCCCATGATTGAGCATATACACATATTAGTGCTACACACCTGAGAAGCTTAGAGTTGGATGAACTGAATTTTCACATACCTGATCAGCTGAGTGTATATGCTTATGGTATGTGTATATATGGTAAAATGGTGTATATATATTTCTTTTGGAAGATATAAGTACTGCGAATATCAAAAGTGACACTTCTCTTTTAGTTTGGCTGCGTATATTTAAGTTCGTAGGTATGATCCAACTATTCGTAGATACATAATTACAACATAGGAGAAACTGACTCGACTGAAAGTGATGCAGATTTGAGTAGCTTGATGGTATATAAATATGTATAATGTTGAAAGGGGCTCAAGAGCCCATAAACATTAAACATCAACGAATATTTTTATGATTCATAAAGTTTTACAGCCAGCGCTGTGTCAGTAATGTCAGTGTATATGTTCCAAATAAATCCATTCAAAGTTTGTATTCAAGTGTGGCATGGAACTCGTACATGCAAATAAATAGATTCGCAACTTTAGCATAAGTAATGTAATGTATATACTTATACTAGGTGTATGTACTCTCACAGTCTGCGTTGTAAGTTATAGCTATTACCCATTTAGTTTTCACCTATACTTTGTAATATTGCCATATTTCAGGCTACAATCTCGGAGAGCTACTGAAACTTGAAACACTATTTTCACTCGGTGTTATTCATGAGCAGGGAGTTGAAATATTAGGTGGCATTTTAGCCAAAGAATATATATTAGGTTTTTATTGAAAGCGAAAATCGCTTATGTCAACATCAGTCTCCTGTTCCATAGGCTATACAATTAAAGCCCTGAATACATATAATGTTTCAGTTGGTGGGCCTATGTATCATTGTTGACAGAGAATCGATTCAACTTTTGTACTGATCGCAACTTTTAATACTGGAATCGAGCTCTTTTCCTCTTTGGTCCCAATTTTGTTATCCAACTTCTGTAACTTGTACAATTTTTTGATAGCAACGGAATACATCTCAGCAGCAGACCACACATGTGGAAATATATTTGGTGTAAATTAATTTTTTTGACCTCCGTCAGTGTATATAGATACATAAATGTACATGCATACTTCATGATTAAACATACTTTAGGAACATCCTATACCGTGAACACGTTTTTTAAATGTTATAAAAATTAAATATTAAAACATTTAAAAAATAAAATTTAGAATATTTTATTTCTATCTTTTAAATTGCTATGTTATATCAGCTATTGTGAGTAATGCTACACAATGCTTTTACACTGACATTATCACCACAATTTAATAAATATTAAATTGTAAATACTAAAAGCGAAGAATAATCAATTTTATCGCTTCACAATACTGATAAACGAGTAGGCGAGAGTATGAAGATGAAGATATAAGTAATAAGTATAAGCTGATAGTATGTATAGTATGTACCAATGATAGTATGTTGATGTATCCTTTTTAAGTACTAAAACACCGTATGACGCCAAATTGTAGTTTATTCTTGTAAAAATTTCCATCTAAAGTAGTTCTACCAGTTCTAAGAAGCTGTCTATTTGCTCAGAAAGTGTCAATGATAGATTTTTAAAGCTAATAAAGATGGTGTAAGATCTGTGATTCTTGTCAGCCTTTCGGACAATAATCATATGGTTACCGAAATGTATGGAGATACTTATTGTATGAGGAATATACTTATTACTGTCATGAT
The DNA here is from genome assembly GCA_034696945.1 of Lipothrix lubbocki. Classification (NCBI taxonomy): domain Eukaryota; kingdom Metazoa; phylum Arthropoda; class Collembola; order Symphypleona; family Sminthuridae; genus Lipothrix; species Lipothrix lubbocki. The sequence continues at coordinate 96,106 of JAQGAK010000136.1, forward strand.
GAAAATGTTGCGTAATTTCTTGTAAGGAAAAGGAAAGAGTGGTATGGTGATATAACTGCACCAGGAAGGTGTTCAAGATTTAATGGTGCAGGGATACACTGGGATTTGTAGGGAAGAACTACTTGGTATCATATTTATAGATAAGGATTATGACAACCTGAAAGTTTATTTCAGGTTTTATCCCGGATATGCAGACATTGGCATCAGTTTTGATTTGTTTTAATACCTTCATCGCTATTATACATTGTGGGGATTATGTATTTTGTACACAGTTATAAATTAAATGCTGCCATCTGCTCAGGTCATATATCATATGAGAGTAGAGCGGACATGAGGCTAAAGGCTTACAGTTCTTCTTGTTCTCTTGTACATACTTTGTCATTATCAGTAAATCATATTGTGTAGACAACCAATTTCACAAATTTGTTTATTTATTTTTTCCACAGAGCAAGGGAGTGTTTAAGATGGAATGTGAAGTGACTTCTTCACCGTCCGCTTACGGCAACGGTCGGACCAATGGTGGAAGTCCTGGATCTGGAACAAATGCATCATCAAGAAGTAGCACAGGCAGTACGAAATCTCAGCTTCACGTTGATTTTCTTGATAACGGGGAGGTGAAAGAGAAACGAGAGAAGTACCTTACTGCCAAGTATGGAAGTCATCAGATGAGCCTCATCCGAAAACGATTATCTGTCGAGATGTGGCTCTACGACGAGCTCCAAAAACTCTTCGAAGAGGTTAGTTGTCATTTTTATTCCCATTCTTTTACATTTTTCTTTTCCACACAAAATATAACAAGAAGAAAAGCAACTTTACAAAAATATGTCACGGGAATTTAAGTATATAGATCTAGGAACATCCAAATTTTTTCCGAATGTCTTGACAATAGTGATTTCATTCTACATTCATATCTTTCACTAAAATAGTGTTTACAAGTGAAAGATAATTGCCAGCCATATGAATCATCTGCCCTGTCATTATTGAATTAGTAATTATTACAAATAAATTCATTTCAGTTCAGGAAACTCATAATACTCATCAATGAATTTGCATAAATATTAATCGCATTTGCCAGGATTTTGATCATATCGTCGTCGTCTCGGAAAATGTATTAATTTATTAAATTATTAATAGCAACGTTCTCTGCCATTCCATGTCCGATTTCTATTCAGAGGTCTGGTTATACAAACACACATATGCACAATTTAACAAAACAACAACAACAAAGTTAAAATGTCCCCTCAGCTCAGAGTTCTATTCAGCCGTCAATCCTATTATTAAATGTAGGGACGGTCTTTAGACTTTTATGCCTATAAGCTTTTAGTTCCCAACAAGAGCCAAACTCCAAAGAATCTCACTAGAATTTTTAATTTTCTGTATCCTGAATCATAATCAATTTTTTCAGACCACAATTTTTATGCTAGTTAAATGCTACAATCTGCAGCACAGAGCAGGGACAGCATCTATAATTATGTATGTACATATCTACTGTTATATGAACCTAATATCTTGCAACTGCATACAAATACTGTATATTATTCATGATTGTTATTAATTCTGCTCAACGTTTCAATTGAAATGAAAACGAACACCTTAATGTAATCAATCCAACATGGTTGCATTATTAGCTCTCTTATCGGCGCGGCGGAGGAGCAGGAACGGAATACAAAACATAACTTTAATTTTTCTCTCCTCAAACTCCAGGATGTTAATCTGACTATATAGAGGAGAAAGGGGTATAAATAAGAATCCTAAACAAACTCCTGTCCTGTAATCTATATGCTTGTACATGTTGTATGATCTTGTGTGTATTAAAATACACATAAATAGGCGATCCTCATAAGTTTATTTACATACGCACTGCATGGGCATAGATTATAGATTTTGTAAACACTCATTATCTCACTGCTTAGTTGCCTATTAACTGGGCAAACTTCTGTGCTATCCCCTGAACTAAATATCCTGCATGACGTACTTGTTAACACTTCTGGCACTGATCAGTTTATTGAAAAAGACGGAAAGGATTGGACGGACTCCTGTTTGGGCAATAAAGCATCCCCTCCCCGAATTTGAAACTGAAGTTTGTGTTATAGGAAAGGAAGAGGAAGAGCAGGCACTGCATGTTGAAATTGTTGATTTTTCGGTTAAAAAAATATTCCATGTATTTAGTTTAGAAGTTTGTGAAGAAATGATTGCGTGCTGCAGATGTCTGTCTTTGTAAGCTCAAAACGAGTAACAAGCCAGCAGCTCCCACACCAGGAAGGATAACTTTTGAGAAATGTGGTATTCATGTCTAAAAGCAAAAGTCAAACAGAATGCCGTACAAGAAAGTGTAAAGGAAACTACGAAAAGAGCTTTACACAAGAAAAAAAGTTATGCTGTTTAACTTGAAAAGGCTTAGGCTTGGCCTTAAAATATTCAGTACTCCTCTGTACTCCTTCCTTTCCATTGCTGCTGCTTATGTTTCCCTGGAGAACTCATGATTACAATGCGAGAGACTGTAATGTGGCATCGAAGTCAAATTTTATGAGGAAAAGTTGCAACCAATGGGGATCCTGGATTCCCTTACCACTCTCCACTTTCGGTTTGTACATACATACATACTATTCCTGTACTTACTCAAGTACCTGTTCTTCTGGCTCACAGGTCAGCAGATTATAAAACTTCAAACAGCAAGGAACAAAAAAAGTGTAATACAGAATTGCAAGAGAAACGCTGTTATAGAGTAATTAATAATGATCAAGAGTTGTGGGACAAGAACCAAGAAAGTAGTGTGTTATGAATGTAATACTTGGTGTACTAATACCATAGTACAGGATTTAGTTTAGACTTATGTGGATTGTACAGTGTAGATATACTCAAGTATCTAGTATCTATACATATCTTATGTGAACCACAGTATCAACTTTAGTGTTATACAGACTTGATGACAAGCTGTGAGCCCGGCTTGACTTTGCAAAGTGGACCATCTCTAGGCGTCAAATTTCATTTCGTTGCTATAACATCAGCCACTTCACTAAATTTTTACAACTTATTTAGTAGTATAGCATGCTATCATTTGTTGGAGGGTTCATCAAAGCAACATCTATTACTTCTCTGTAATTTATTAGCTTCTGAACTTGCACTCTGTCTGTGCACAATTACTGTTGCTATAGGGATGGGAATTTAATTTTTAGAGCCACATAATTTGAGCATCCACATAAAAGTTCGGGAACAATTAAAACTTCTTCATCTAACAATAAAAAGAGGAAGTACATAGCTTAAACCCTAAGCCGTCAGCTAGTCGTGTCGTAAAGAAGGACGAGCAGGTTTATTATTAGTAGATTTTCAATTATGCTACGTGTCGTCATACGATCAGACACGGGAACTTCGACCAAAAGAATTATCAGTGACAACAATAATTGTACATACAACATATGTATGAGTATACAAGGTATAAAGGATCATTCTTAGGGACATGGTCAATGTTGCTAGCAGAAATTTGTCGGCTTGTAACTTCAACTTCCAAGATTGAGTGTCGTTAGATACTACCTTTAGTTATTTAGGGAATGACTTCTTTAAAGCGAGCTTGCCTGTGTATATTTTAGAGCATAAATTCAAAGTAGAAAAAGTAGAATATATTTCAGGTATACACTCATGGACATATTGGAATGTTGAAAGGCTTGGAAATAATTTTTAAAACTGTATTTTGTAATAATTTGTATTCACACGTTAACCCGTAGTTCAACAGAATAATATGGCGCTCCTTAAAAATCTGCACTCTGCAGTGTGAATTATCGTTTCAATGACTTGTAATGATTATAATTTTAACAAATGTGTTCATTCCCTAGTGTCACGATTAGTAATTCCGAGAGTTAAAAACTGTTTCTCAAAAAAACTATATATAGGCATAATGATTTTGGAAGAAGAAGAAGAAGAGTCGATGTGTGTAAGTAAAACCATGCTGGGTTGATTTGCTTTGAATTTTTGTATATGTAAATAGAATATAATTATATGTGAGCAATTCCTTGGAGTCTCAAATATTCCTACGGGGATAACTTAACAATTATTAAAATTTGTTAATTTGATACCATAACCACAAGGGGAATTGCGGTGGAAAAATATTTTATTAATTTAATGACCAGGTATATCCATTTGGAAGCACACTTTAGTATAGAAGAAAAAAAGGAGGAATACTTTATTGTAGCAAGCTATATTGCTATGGGTTGCCTTTCTTCAACAAGTGCAAAGCAAAGCCATTTGGTATTTATGCCATAGTAAACTAGTGAAGTGCTTATGCGTGTGAAGTAAAAAAAATATATCCGGAACGTCAGCACCAGCATTTGGAAATTACAAGAAGTCTTGCTTTATTATTTATGACCAGCGTACTTATCTTCCCATGTTTGCAATATTTGAAGAGATTACAACCTATAGGATTATATGCTGCGAGAGTGCGAGGCTTGGTTATTAGACTGTGTGGTGCAGTTGAAAATCTTGAGAATTTATTAAGAGAATTAGGCAGGAGATGTACATGCGGGTTCCCATCAAGTGGAAATTAATGGGGAAATTAGTATGTACTTATATGCACTATAACTTATGTTTATATATAAGTTATTGCTTATAAGCAATTGGTTAATCTTGCCGAATGGCATGAGCTGTGGGAAATCAACTGCAGTAACAACATTTTTCTTACGGGCAAGCCGAAAGTATCTGCATTTGTACATAATATACTCTCTTCTCTTCCCTGTACATTTCCCCTGAACTTAACTCGAATATTGCTGTCTCGCTGACGAACCAAAGGCAAAAACTTACGTTTGCAGATTTACATCCCCATAGCTATAGCAAGGCTTAAAATCAGTTAATCCTTTCGTTTTATTTATTTTTCATTCTAAAAGAGCGTTTACGGGAAAATGATTTCTTGCATTACTAATAAGATATACGTAGTCCTTTATTCCGAAGTAAAATAGAACCAGAAACAACTTCACAGTAAAATGGAAACATACAGATAATATCTTCATACATTTCCAGCTAGTAGTCGGATTATGTACAGTAAATTATTGACTTGCTTCAAATTCTATCCACAGTTTATGGTTTTTGGCCCATTGATTGCCTATTTACATTTTATTTTTACCCGTACAGTTCCAGTTTCATTGATAAGCAACGATATAAAATTTAATCCCTCCGACCATTAAAACCCCGTTTTTTCGACGTTCAACGATTCTGTTGGGTATATATGAACGTTTGGAAAAATTTCGAATTTATGATACTGTTGTTGTATATAGATTGTATAGCTTACCTTGTGACTTGTAGTCTCCAAATAGTCTATCTGATTTAAATCCTCTAGTATAGGTACCATGCGCGAGAATTAATGATTACACATTTATTATGTTATGTGCACTGTACAAATATAATTTACTCCAGTTATCAACTTTTAGTAACTTGGAAGTCTATTCTTCGAGACCTTGACGGATGTACTTGTAGTATTTACGTTGATATTTTCAAACAACAGTGTAGGTACAATAAAGAGAGTGTGGAAATGTTACGCATAGCGGAAGACCCCCAGTGTACATTGATTTATCGTCGGTGCCACCAATGATCGGAAGAATTTGTTGTGATCCAAAACTGAATGTGCCGTGCCGGAAGTTCAAATTCCGGTGTCTCAATAATTTTGTAAACATGCGAATTGATTTCGGGAAGAATTAAGTTAACACCTCAAATTAAGATGTTTGTAACTTAAACTTGTTACGGGTTAATTCAGTTCTATAAAATCATCATATAGTAAAAGCTACGAAGGCCGAAACATTCAAATCAACTTCATCTCGGAAAGTTTATAGATTTTTAATTTATAATATAGATACTTGCTGTACTAAAGAAGATGGAAATACATATAGATATATAAATTAATAATTAGATTTACATACTTAATACATAATATAGTTTTGTGGAAGCTTTCTATTCAAATTATTTTGGTTGCTAAGGACCTCATGAGGCTCCAAATTTCGATAAACATGATAGAAATGTAAGGATACATATACTAATATTACATGTAGTACACGTACTAATACACGGATTGCAGAATCAAAATTCATTTGTTTGGTTGAAATTGGCACCCCTTTGGCCTTGTTTGTTGAGCGGATATAAAGTTTCATTGATTTTTATCACTTGCGTATAGAGCTCTTCTCTGTCCAAATATGGGACTGCTGACATATCCACATGAATATCCAAAATAAATTGACTTAAGCTGTACGTACGCGTCAGTTGAACGGTGTTGACGTTGAGACGAAATGCGTGAGTATCCGTGCATCATTTCCCCTTTGTTGTTGCCATGAGGCCATAATTCTACCTCACACTTCCATTCAAACACGCAAGAGTTATTACTATGTACACCATGTTTCGCAAATAAATTCCAAGTGGACAATACTAATTGAATTGTGTCAAATCAGGCAAATAAGCAAACTAGACAGGGAACGGAGGTTGAGCTAATGATGCGTGTATTATATTCCTGTAAAAATATTTGGTCTGGTTGTTAAAGTCAAGTCTTTTACTAATGTGGCGGCGACGGCGGCGGTGTTTGTTTGCGATCTTTAAGTTTTGAACACGTTTCATCTGTCCATTATGAATTGTAGATTGTAAAGCTTACGCATATCTCATAACTCGTGCATATAGGACTTCTATCATTGTACCTATACTTTCTGCATATTTGATGAACGACTGTTCTCAACAGTGGACATGTTTGAGAGACACACTGATCACAATCGGAGTAGGATTATATTTAATTATACGAAGTAGTACTTCTTTGTGATAAGCCACATGCTCCAAAATGTTGCATAAACAATAATTAAATACAGATAGAGTAATTACGTCATGTCTAAGTTTAGAAACTCAGGTTGAACAATCCGTTTGACTAACTAACTCTATGGAAGTCCATGGCTGTGTACACTATACTGCCCACGATTTAATTATATGTGTACAGAAATATTTCAATAGATACATGCGACAAACAAAATTATGTGCACATTTGTTGATTTGTTGACATTATATATATATTTAGAAGCTCATATATGAGCTTCTAAAGGACGTGAAATTTTAAATTCTGCTGATAACACGCTCTCGTGTATGGCACAGTTATTGATACATCCCTCCTATACAGTTTATAAGGTTACACATACAGTATCTTTATAAGATATAAGAGTATGGAAATTCATGTAGTAATTATTTAAGCATTGTTGATTTTGATTCCTTGAACTATTTTACCGAACTTGTGCAGATTATCTTGTCAGTGTAGAACGCGAAAACGCGAAGCCCAGGTGGTACTGTTTTGAACGATAGGTTGTCTATACTATTTACACAATTCCCTATGTAAGTACATTTTAATGCAATAACTTATGTTTACTATGTGGTAAAACAGTAGATTTCCCACTAGTGTCATGAGTATTTACACAGTTGAAGCTTAGTGATTAAGCTTTGATCGTAAATTATTACATTTAGCTATAGTAATCCCATATTAAATTAATGCAACTTACGATTAGAATTTTGACAATTTATTGTCCCTGCTTAGCAGACCATAATGGAAGTAGCCGAAATGAGTCAGTAATAATATCTCAGTGCATACGTTTACATAACTTTTGTATTGCATGCATTTTAAGTTAGGATTTAATATATGACTGGATTTAAATTATATTATTAATTAACTTTAGAATAATTAATTAACATTAGAATATAATTTCAGTGGTGATGGAAGATCATTGATAAATGCTTAAGTAAAGTATAGACACTATCTTCTATTGTAGTTATAGACAGTTTAATTATATTATAAACTGATTGTTTTTTTAATTTAATCATTATTATAACCTTAAATTAGACTGCTGACGATCTCCTCAGTTGGGTAAATTATTAGTTGTGTAGCCTACACCTACACTGAAGTCTTAAGAAACAAAGACATAAGTAACAAAGCATGTAGAATAAGCATATGTGATTTTCAATCCAGGAGTTTTTTACAGCCGTTTCCCGTCAACAGGGCTCCTTAAATATCGCTCGACACGTGTTAATTACTAGCTTACTATATGGAAATTAAATATTTGGACAGCACGTTTTCTGGCGGGAGTTAAATAATTACAACATTTAAGGATTATGATAAAAGCTTTAAGGGGCGAAGAATTTAGATAAGACTAATGTTTATAGGGCGTGGGATCCACTTCATATTTGTGTCTCTCTTGAGTCTAATGCCATTACGGTGGTGCTCTCTGAAGCTCTGTCTGTATATTCGTTGGAGTTGCTTAAGTAATCTGTCCTGTAACCTTGTTTTTTCCCCGTTGAAAATCGTGCTCATACTTATATGTCGGCTCTAACGCGCTTTTGGCGTTCGTATTTTATGTACGTTATGCACGCCAATCAGATCTTGACTTAAGTAGTTAATACGGAGCTATTAGGATTTATCTCGGTGACAGAGTGAGAAAATGGTAGGAAAGCTCGAGAACTTCCCCAGAACTCTTAACGCTGATCCTCCGTTCATTCTAATTTTCATATACTTATCATCAAAATGTACTTTGCCATATACTATAGAAAGTGTGAATTTCATTAGGGAAATATAACACATATCCGTACGTGTTGTTCAGCTTCAGATAATTGGACATAACGTGAGTACGCCAATCGGAGTTTGAACCGACGAATATGCTTTGGCAATTGGCACGAAAATCTGAATGAGTTTTATTGACATTACGTGTCGACACTTCTCAACTTCCATTAATGCATTTTCATTTATTCTAAATTGCTATTCATTATCATTATCATAAGAAATAGTTCTGCGGAGCTTTCCATAAAAGCACTGATGCTTTTATATATAGCACTAGTGCTTTTATAATAGCACCAGTGCTTTTATATATAAATACATACATATTGTAATTCAATTTCTACATTTTGTGACTGACGTGTCACGTCTTTCTGTCTGTAAAATCCAACTGGAGTACATTTCTTTTAGATAAACCATACCATATCTACGACAATTCAAATGTATACGACACTGTAGCTGGCAATGACAAACTATCCTGCATGCTGTAACAGTATACAGTAATACAGTATACAGATACTGTTTTAGCCTCATCGGGCTCGCTGGTTTTCGTCTGAATCAATAGATTCTATGGTTTTACACGGAGTATATCAAACTGATTTCAGCAATTCTGGTGGTATAACCTAATAAGTGAGGATATAATCCATGACGGAACTTGACTTTTAGTAAATCCGTGTAATTTCCCAAATATACTAACTAAGATTGAGGACGTTCACAGCATGGCGCATTAAAATTACATTAAAAGGCATATCTCGACTGAAGGATGTGTAAAATGAAGAGGTGGCACAGAACGAAGTAAATTTAGACAAATCCTTTTAAAATATTCTCGATGCACTCGGCTGAATTTTTCCCATTCTTTGGCCGACCACCACTTGGTCACAATCGATGGAGCACACTAAATAACATCTCGTGCAGCTTCAGATTTTTGCCACAATAAAATTCGTCGTCATCGAAGATTTTTTATCTTCTCTGTATAGATAAAATAGAGTTGAACTGAACCAAGGGGAGAGCCCAGACATGACTTTGTGGGTAATAATACGAATGCGAAAAGTTATCATTACTATCAAGTAGCAATTATAAACTACTATTTTTACTATTTTTAATATTTTGTCATGTTCTACGTCTGCCAGCCAGTCTAATAAAACAGTCTAATCTGTGAAATTATATGATGAGGATACTGTGAGGTATAACATCAAAAATCTAAAATTTAAATAAACGCACAAGCTTGTCGAAAATGAAAAAATGACTAATAATGATACAGGGACTTTTGCAAAGGAACAACATTATTGCTTGGATGGCTTCTTGTTGTAGTTCTCTGAACCGAGCAGACGTTGCCTTACAGTATTATACACAAGTATTACCTCATATATGAGGATTTTCCTTCTTTAAACACATGAGCATACTTGCTATTTACTTTAGAATATATCCTTGAAGCTCTGTGGCTTGGTTGTTTGAAACTTTGAAAGCCTCTTGGCTGGGACATTGGCAAAGCAAAAGGAAGGAACGAGTTATGAACGCGATCGTGAGTAATTCCAAAGTATTAAATACACAAACCAGGGCTAAAAGTTAAAAATGCTAAAATATAAAAATATGCGTTGCGTGTTAATATCACCACATGAATCTTATTCATCTCGAGGGTTTTACAGGATATTTATAATTTTATTCAGCATATTTTAATTATCCTAATGTAGCAGCCATTCCGGCTTGGGTTTGGAATATTATTTTCTTGACGAACCAATCATTTTTAGATGATTCTCCTATACTTATATATGTGTGTATCGATCCTTTGAACCTTCATACTTGTATTATGTATACATACAGGTTTTAATCAAATATATTTTGAGTATACTTTTTAACATCTCTTTTTTAATAATAATAGTCCTTGCTTCTTCTTTGGTTGGGTTGATTATTCACCAAATGCTATCCTATTGTAGAAAATCCGTACATTTTGAGATTAATAATTTTTTCGTAATTTTCTCCTCTTTGATTTGTACTCGTGTGCTCATTTATATAGAGTGTGTCCTACACAATTTTCATGCTATTTACTCTCATCATCATCCTTCAGCTTATACTCTCGTCCTCGTCATCCCCAGAGTCTCAAGTTTGTTTTAACCTTTGGATATTATTGGGGATTTGTCAAGTGGAAAGATCTCGTTATATTTGAACAAGCTCAATTGTGTTCTGAATCAAAAATGTGTAGAGCCACGTCCACGTGTGTGCAGGTGCATTGCAATATAGCCGCACATGAGGCCATTAGTTTCAGACTCACTAGCCATATTCATTATTTCATTTTATGCATTAGTACCCATCGTAACCTCTTGCGTTGGACTCTGCATCCACCTGCCCCGCATGTTTTCTTATTCAGAGACTCCTGTATACGCGAGCTTTCATAAAGGCCATCAAATTATTGCTCCAATGTACACTTTTCTGTGAAGAGAAATATAGTAGTAGACCTCTGGTTGGATTGAATAAACTGAATAAATCAGAAGTCACTCTCATTACTCCACATGTTTATTTTCTTCTGTAAGTTCTTGTCTAAACTAATCGTAAGTCAACATTTCGGCTCTAATCGACGTACGCTGTTAAAATCATTTACGCACTAAAATCAATGCATATAATAATATTATCCATATGGACCCTCAATGGATCCTAAAGTACCAATTTCTATCTCTGCAACACAGAAATTGATGCTTTAGGATCCTTCACCGATGTTATCTAGTATTTGTATCCTTCATTCCGTTTAAAAATATTATTCTCCACTCGTCTACTCTCCACGTGTGTTCATTTAAGTAAGCGTCAAAATATGTTTTCAAATTGGTAGCTTAATAGAAAAGCTCAGGTTATGTACACAATAATTTAGAAATAAATTATAGTAGAAAAGAATTATTCTTTTCTTGTTGTTTACATCTCACTCCACTGCGTAGAACCATATTATTATGGTGGAACCGTACAGCAACTCTGGACCCAATTGATGATAAAAATGATTGATTTGAAAATTGGGGTAGATATGTGTAGATTTAGATATGATATTAGATGATAGGAATAAAAAGATATGATATCAAAATCAATTCGCACCATAATTAAACGCAGCCGTAAACATAACATATGAGAGTATATTGTTGGCAGTTGACTCCGAATAAAAAAACTCATATATAGATAGTTAAGATTTAAGTTTTCAACCGATCACAGCACATTCCGCCCTTGATCTCATTTCTTGGCAACTTTCCGTATTTCTGATTTTGACTGTGCCTGCATGGTCTTTTTTGTTTGCATTCAAGTTGGATGAATCTCTTTACTTTTTTTTGAATCTCTGTACTCAAATTCATCTCTATCTTTTAGCATTCTGATAGTAAGTCGATGCAATCTGACTATTTTTTATATTTATTTCAATTTTATTTCTGGTGTATGCCCATGACTTTGGAGTGGAATCAATAACACTGTCGAAGAAATGCGTCGTCGACGTTGTACTGTAAACATTTGTTTCTTCAGCTCCAATTATTATTGGTTTCAACTATCTGTAGAGAAAAAGTTGTGATTTTTTAATGTGTTTTAACTTTTAATGTAATGTTTTGGTTTTTTTAAATTTTAATTTCCGAAAAATGGAAAGAATTATTGCGAAAAGTTATTTGAAGACAAATTCGGTTGCACATTCTTGCTATCATTAAGCTGCTCTGAAAGAGCATACTTATGGCGTTGACTATTTCAGAATTGTGTATTTATCCCACGTTTTTTATATTATTTATATTATTATTAATTGCAATGGCTGCACTATATAGTCCTGGACTCAACTACCATAATTAGTTGGGTAAATACGATCCAAATCACAGAAGATGAAATTGAATGAGCTACGCATCTATAAATCTAGAGCCCATTAGCAACACCTGCAGATGCCAATTTATTGTCTGAGATCTTTATCTATTTCTCTATATTTTATTTATTCACTGTAAAAGCTGAACGACGGCGAGCCGAGTTTAAGATTAGTTTCATGTTTCTATATGTTAACTATCACTGTATACATATGTGGGTGTACTTACGTGCTGAAATACGGAATGCTCGCTAAATGTAAGATTAATATAGATGCATATACATAGACATACATCATTGTAGCACTTCATACTTAATTTGTGTTGACTGATCCGTGTCTATTAAATTCATTTAAAGTAGCTAATTAAATGTACATGCAGGCTTGTTCATGCCTGCGGTACCGTCGGACGAACTGAACTCACTCGGCGCACTGTAATGTCAATTAATTAGGCAGTTTATTTTAAGTAATCCGTGCTTCTTACTCTGCGCTACACGTTATATAATACACACATTATTACTATACAGAATTTTACAGAAGCTGAGATAAGATTTGCAACTGAAATTAAAATGTTTTTGAATAGCAAACGCTCGTTAATGCGTAGAAAATTCTTTGTATATTTTATTTTTCAAAAGACGGAATAAGTACTTTTGGTGTTTTAATATGCAAATTACATTGATACAAAACTAAATTACAAAGCGCTAATGCTAAAACACGTGCACCCAGTAACCACGAGGAGCTCAGCCTTAATCCTAATTTAAGAGCAAACGTGTACAAACAAGATCGATGAGTATTGTTATCAGATTCCTGCTCTTCCTGGTTTGCTGTCAGATAAGCCAACAAATAAAAGAGTCCACATGAATGAGGAGACAAAACGAGATGATCAGGCTTGGACAGACATTATTCGTCCCATGGGAAGATGTTCTACACAATTTTGATTACCAGCTGATGGATAAATTTGATAAAAAGGACCATTGCGATGATCCCTCATCAGTTCCTCACAGAGTGCGATGAGATTGAAAGGAAGGGGCAGAGCCGCAGAGGTGATAAGTAAGGTGTGGCGTGGGACTTGAATCACTTGAACTCAACTGGTTTATCATCTGTCTTAATGAGCAATTATTATTTCCAGTTTCCATATAATGTCAAATAATGATCTTATTGCTTTTGCTACATCTGTTTAAGCAAAAGGGATCATTTCCTTATGCAATTCTTGCCGGTTTTCTTTGGCCTCGCTTGAGTGAAGTTATGACTTCTTTTTAAAGAGAAAAATAAAATAAATTTAAGCAATAACGTTTCAATCGTCTGAACTTATTGTCACGCCCTCCAGATTTTATGGTGTTGTAGCTCATGTTTAATTTTGTTTCATGATTAAGTTCTGAGTAAAAGAGAGGCAAGAACAGATTTTGACTTCATTTCGAGTTGTATTTAATACAGGAAATATCTGTAGAAGTAGGAAACGGGTTGCTTTAGATACAGCAGGTGCAGGTGTTTCCGGGAATTTTGTGCATTTATGTGGTTAAAATTTCCTACTAATATCGTCAGTCATAGTTCGTGCGGTATTACAGATACATGACGTCTATCTACTCGTTTCTGACCTGGTCACTGGTGGATGGTGCTGACAAAAATCATTTCTAATTTAATAATAATTTCTTCCAACTGCTGCTCATAAATGACTGCACACAAATGAGGCTTTTACCATTAAACTGGATTGAGGTTCTGGGAGTATGAAGTATCTAGATATAGCTTTTAAGTATGTACACAAGTTCTTTTACCAAATCAGTTTTGCACCTGCGATGTAAAACTTCGATATATAAAATTTCGAGTATATGCCAATCTTAAATATACTTATCTGGAAGTTGTATTCGCATTTGTCTTTATTTAATATGAAATTAGGCAAGAACTTTGAAGCTCAGATGGGAAAATTCTGGGGCTGGAAGACAAGTCCGATACTTTCTCTACCTCTCTCAGTGTTTCATAATTTGTTATTTCCAGATTTCATTAACATATCCGCACATATATTTGACCCTGGTAATACACACAATAGCTATACTTTGTTGAATATTTAATTATGTAAATCCGGATCACTTCAATTCGGTGCTTTGAAGAGCTTGTAGAAACGAAGTATTTTTACACGTGGGATTGATTTGTAGAGCTACAATATGGTCAAAATGTTCCATATGGAATCAATTTTGTTGCAAAAAAATTATGAAAAAATGAGTAAAAATGTTCGAGACAAAAATGGTGGGCAGGGCAGGCTTTTACTTATCGTTCAGACCAAATTGTAAGATGCAGCAGCCGGTGGAAAAGGGAAAGTTCTACGGCATCCCGTCCTTTCCCCTTTGGTCAGCTCAGGCAGTATTTATAGTTTCTTTCTGTTTCCATCCTCCATTTTAATTTTTCTGTGAATATTTGGGAGAAGTGAAAGGAAAGTCCTAATCTGGAGTCTGGAGGTGTCAGCGTGGCTTTAGCATACTCACAAGTATATACTTTCCGCACTTCAAAATTTCTATGAGCTAAATTTTCATTTATGTCAAAAGAATGAGAGCTGTTAAATATGTATATACTGTTATTACTCTGCAAAAATGGCATACATTCAGGAGAATGAGAAGCGTTGACATCTACTTTATACTCTGCATGAATAATTCATGTCTCGAAATTTCACTGGACTTTTTTTTCGCACTCGTTTGCTTCTTTATGTACTGAATGTTCATTGTATGTTCAGCAGTATTATCCTCATTCAAGTTTAATAATAGTGAGCCTAACTGAAATTCGAGGTGTGACGTAGAAACTGTTCGCATACACTTCTACATACATCTATATAGTATAGCGATAGCTCTGTCGTAAGATGGAATAACGAAGAACCTCCACAGCGCCATCGAAAATTCTTTTGCACTTTTGTCGAATGGGAGTGGGAGTCTAATTTTTTATTAAATTGTCTTTACCATGCCGGTAGTATAGAATATTGTTCAAGTTCCTTATGGAGCATCACATTCTGACAAATTATTTTAAAAAAAAACACTGGGAAATTATATATAGTGCAATGAGGATTTTCCACGACGAAATCGAACTCTATATGTTTCTATATGAAGTACATGGACACTGCTTTTTATGTTTTATGACAGGAAAAAGAGCGTTTGTTTGTGTGCATGGGATCACGATAACTCCTTATTTCATCCGTCCGTTGAATTAAATAAAGCGCGGAGATGGAGATCAGCTATGCCGCGGAGTGATATGGTGGATTGTTCTTCACTGTGAAGTCAATTAATTATTGTATAGGCATTGTATCCCAAGTTCAAATGTAAAGATGCAGATGAGACACATATGATTCTATAGTTGTGTATAGTGCTGTATAAAGAAGACATTATGGTGTGATTGTAATGTAATGCCAGCGGATCAAGATCAAGGCTTGGGCTTGTATTATTTACATCGTGTATAGAGTACATTAAACGTGGAAAATACAGCCACACATTGTCCAATAATAAAGTTCTCATTGTTTCTCCGTTTGTAATTCATATTATATAGTAGTGTGTTGGGAGTATAATAATGTACAAGTTTTATACTTGAAGTAGCATGGAGTAAAGTGTGTAAAATAGTGAGGCATGAAGAAGCATCTGCTGTCCATGACGAACGAGACTAGAGATTCATGTAAAGATTCTTCTTACATTCTTCGATGTCCCGTTGACGCCACAGTAAATAACATGAACATCATGGAAGCTTCCGACTTTTGAATGCGCTCAAAACAAAACGATATGTTGGTCAGGTATTATTTAGCTATATAGGTAGTTGAACTTTCTGGTCTAAAGAACTTTTAAAGTGTAGCACCTGGATGAATTCCTATCAGAATTTCGAGAAATTCAATTGATTACGTTGTAATATCTATATAGTAATAATTACTACAGATATAATTATTATTACAAACTCCTCTGATAACATTTCGCGAGTTGTAAGAAACTTTAATTATCAACTATATATTTTGTATCAGAAATGTTGGTATACCTATATGGGCTTAAAACTAAAACTATATATGAATTGATATTGAAGGAGCGAAACAAAGTCGAGTTGATAAACTGGTGCCAAAAATCAATAATATGGAGGTCAAGGACTTAAAACCTGCAGTTATGCTTATCCCCGGCAGTCATAAGTACCGTTGTAGAGGAATTAACATTTAAATTTAAACACGTTAGTGTACTTGTATAGTTGTGTGATCACCGTTGAATATTTATATATGTACTCTCGATGTGTGCAATCCGAAGTCAACCCAACAGAGTTCCCATTGCGCACGTAGTATGTAAAGTGTGAGCAGACTTGTTGGGGGTCTAGTCTCACAAATTGCGGATAATAGCATTATTATTCCAATGTTCTAAAAATATTAATGTGCGCCACAGAAAATATGAGTTTGCTTTTGCATATGAAATTGCTATTGCATATGCATGAAAACAGTGAATCACGTATGTATAGATACAAATACTTGGAAAAGATAAACTGTCATCTATCCCTAAATCCATATCTTTAATATATAGATACTGCAAAATTAAATCAGGAAGGGAAAACTCGAACTCAGGTATTATTTCAAGCTATAGTAAATACAAATTTGTATTTACTATAGCTTGAAATAATAAATATATTTTTGGGGTCTTTAATTCAAGACTTAAAGCTTAAGTTGTCTATGCAGAAGTAGAATTCTATGAAACGAAAGGATATTGGCTTAACAGTAACCATTTTATTATACAGCAGAATACTACTTCCTACTTTATACAGAAATTGTTGAGGCTTTTGAGTCCACCATTGCAAATTGCAGCTTAAAACTCTTTTCTGTATGTGGTTGTGGTTTAAGCAAAAATAAAAATGGGCATAATTGAAAAGTATAATTCAGTTGGAAAAACATAAGTGGACTTACGGTGTAGGCTGTCGAAAACAGCGGGATTGTGGCTGAAAGAAGGGGATGTGTGGTGGGGCTTGTACTTTTAAATAACAGCTATAGACATACCTTACCTACGTACATATTCAAGTTCCTCTGAACCTCTAAACTTAAACTTCTTTCCCTATTAGTATAGAACATACATGAGATGAGATGCATGTGGAAAACACAAATGGTTTTTCTTTAATTTATTGTAAGAAGTAAAGTGAGTGCGGATGAATGTGAAATCACGGTGGATACTTGCATTTCTTCTCTCTTTAGTTCAGGAGCCAGTGCTATAATATGATGATAAATAAATTGAAATCTTGTAGAAAAAATATCAGAAGGCATGGAAATGGTATTGAGACGATCTTCATGAGGTTGGCCATATTGTTTTAACAATGTTTAAAGAAAACAATGAAGTATTTGACTATATAAGATTGGCTTCGCCATATAATTAAGAACGTTTTTAATAATAAAGGACATTTGATCCTGCGAGCAACTGCAACTCAAACTTGTATACTTTTAACAAAATTGGATGTGTTATTATTTGGATTTATCAAGTTGTTCTTTCATGAGCATCAAGGACTTTGAAGATGAGTGTTCTGAAGTACTGTAGTAGTAATGCACAGATGAGATGAAGAGGTATAGGGAGTATAGTTGAGAAGATCGTATACTTATACAAGTACGATTTTGTACACACTTGTAAGTTTACAAGTGTGTACAAGTGAAGGCTGATCGTCATACCATTATTAATTTAGTATCACCGTTTTTTCTTTGCAGCATTAACCATATAGTTCATTTAAAAGATGTTGGTTTTTACAGCTAAACTAAACTAAAGACGAGAGAGCTTGTTGTGTGTTTCAACATTTCATGCTAAACGCGTATACTCTCAGCTCTTTTATTTTTACTCAGGCGTTTTTTTCCAAATACGGTCTCAAAGGTTCTTTTGCTATACTATTATGGAGCGATTCTTATTATTCAAGAAGAGTAACATATCGCATCCTCTGAAGCTCAAGCAACACTTCTTCAGCGCTTGTTTTGTCAGTAAAAATAACCATGCATTTTCCATGACGACGATTTCAACATACATCTGTATGGTTCGGTTCGGGTGGGTGGTCATTTTGCACAGACGGAATGTAATTTACGGTCACATATCCTCTTGTCTGTTTTGCAACTACAGCGAAGGCAAATGCCTTGTAGTATCTACATTCTACAATCTTTATATGGCCTTAACCTAACCTACGCTATACGAAAAATGACGGGTTTAGGTTTTCCAATAATTGTCGTGTGAAATTATTGGATTTTCATGATAGAAAATAAGTTCGTTTCCAAAATATCTTACTATTATTAGTATTGCTACTAGGTATTTACGCTCTGAGGAAATTTTGATGAAATTTTGAAAGCTTGATCTTTTTGATTTATTACTAAGAAAATAAAACGAGATACATACTTGTACTATAGTAAAGTAGTATAGTAGTAGGCATGAGGAAGAATTTAAGGAAGATTTTGAGAAATTGAAAAGAAAGAAATGTGAACTTTTATTAAGCGTAGGATCTGTGATAAGTATAAATCACACTTTCGACAAGCATGTCAGGAGCTCAATGATTGAACTATCTTACCGAACCGACACCGAAAAGAATCTCACAAATACAAAATACAGAAACCTTGGGATTACAAATAATGTTGTATGTCTTTTCTTGTGTTTATAGGAAAGCTCGACGACTACCCATGACGTGGAAATCGATTTGGATGAAGTTCTCGACCTGGATGGAGACGCTGAACGTCGCAAGTTCCTCCAGTCGTTGTTGACTGAAGCAAAGAAGTCTCAAGATGTAGTCAATGTAAGCGTCTTTTCTATGATGATCTGATTATACTTACTAATACAACATGTATAGATATATCTATTCTTCAAGTATATATCCATTTCATGTATATTCACACGAATGTCAAATGTGTACGAATGTCAATTTCAGTATTAAGCTGTGAATGTTATTATGTATTTGGTATTAATAATCATAAAAAATGTTTTTTGTTTTTTTTACAGAAATTCATTGATGACGTGATTGAGAAAGCCAAAACTTTGTAATGTCGTCGTTTCATATTTGTACAAGAAGGACTACTACTTTAATATTATACTACTTATGTACTATTATAGAACCAAATACTAATTAGACGTCCCTCAGTTACAGAACATCATTAGTTATATGTTCATATATAGGTTGTACATTAACTAATTACAATATTACCCAATAATAATACAAAACTCTACACAGCTGTCTCGCATCTGGAAAATTACGTTGCGTCAAAACTCCTGCATTTTTCAAGTTAAGAAGTCCCTCTATATAGTTATATATAAGTAAGTACACATACACCTGGATCCATCCAATTTGGTCACAACTTGTGGTAAAAAATACACTTGTTGTGTCCTTTATAGGAAATTGTCCAAATATAAAACGTTATTAACCGAAAAGTTAATTGATGTAACTTTACAATTTGCCATTCCAGTCGGAATATCTGCTGGTCTGGAGAAACTTTTGTCCTTAAAAAATTAAATTTGAGATAAGTTACCAATTTAAATTTCAATTTTATCAAAACAATTTGTTGAAATCAGATGGGATATCTGTATTCTTCTGCCTCTTGGATGCCCTTGCTGGCTAAAATTTGCAAATGATATGATCAAAATAAAGCATGAACGAAGTATTATTATTTTTTCCTGTTAATAATGAATACAATTTACAATAATAAATTAATACTGTGTAAAGTTTAAATTTAAAATATTCAAAAAAAAAAGAAAATGTATAGACGATTCACAAGAAGTATAATACCGTATAAGAAACAAATTGAAATCTCATCTCTTTCCAGATTGTCTTAGCTGGAAAACAACCATGTTAACAAACTACAAAACGTATACGTTGTGTTTCATCTGTGACATTGACAATTGTGTACTATGTTTAATTATATAAAGTTACCCGTTTAGGCGATCAAATCACGATTGACACTATAGGTTATATACAATTTAATAATATTTACAGGAGAATCAACTTGTAAAAGCCCACCCTCACCATGTAATTATAGTATAGAGAAGTATGAGGATATAAAGTAAAATAATTTCTGTTATATATAATATGTATGTACATTTAGAAATAATCATTATTTTCTTGTTCATAATTACATTGTTCAACACTGAATCATTGCCATGTGCTGGCTTGTTGAGCATATATTAAATGATAATGATATCATGATTTACTATATTTAGGTACTATTATTGAGTTTTTCAGCAGCATTTGTATACTAAATGAAGAGTAGTAGTTTGAATTAATTGGATTGAGGATGACTTGGTATTGAATTCTATCCAAAGCCCAAGGGAAAGCATTTTGTGCACACCCTCATCGGTTCTCCATCAAACGCTGTTTAATCAGGCAGCTTCCAATTTTAATGTAGAAATCCAATATATAAAGAATATTCTAAATATATTAATTCATTATAAAATAAAAAATATAGCCCAGTGCTACATCTTCAAACTGTAAAAATATATCTACATTAGATTTATTAAAGGGGTCCTTCGGCTAAATTGATTAGTGTATTTGTACTATTATTATAATTGATAGTTATACTTAACTATAGTAAGTACTTTATTTTGTATGGTTGACTTTTCAGTTCAATCATTTTAGAGTTAAATATATATGTGTGTGTGGGCGTTGTAGTTTTGATCAACAGTATCAACACTTTTTAAAATGATGTGTGCAAGCGGCAAGGTATTAATTCCACATTTACGATCCGCTGATATTCAGCATACCTATTTATACTTATACTTACATACAACAAACGAACTAGTACATCAGTTTGTATTTATACACGTACTGCGTAAAAATTACTTTTAGCAAAAAAAAAGATTGAAATAAAAATTTTAATTTACCATCACTCAGGTTCCCGATAAATCTGCAGATTCGCGTACACGTATGAAATATGCCGTAAAACGTAGAATCTCGTTTTTGTTACTTATTAAATCAATTAAAAAACATTCACTCACTGGGATTATTGGAATATAGGATTGGTAGAAAAACAAGATCATAAAATGTAAGTTTGTGGTTTAGGTTTTGAATTGCGAAAAAAGTTGGTAATGATACATTCATAATCATAACTCGAACGATGTTTGTTGCTGACATCAATCATCAAAGCATCCTTCCCTGAAATTGATGTTCAGAGCAATGAATTTGCCGTTGACCGTCCCACAACCCCCGCGTAAGGATAACTAAAATAATTATTCGAAAATAACATGAAGGTAATGTGAAATAATTATTTTTAATAAGTCTGAAAAATACTTTTCAAAACTTTTATTATTGTATTGTGCTGCAATCTCAACATTCACCAATCATAGGTTAATATTTTAAACTTCTGACATAAATAAATAATAATACTAAATAACATATTCGCAGATATCAACAAATTCATGTGAAGGTATAATCCATATAGACAGTACCCGGAGTGATTCGTTCGTGATTGAATTGAAACTCATATTCGTTACAGCTCGATTCATACTTAAGCAGTTCCAAGTTCATTGCGGTTATGTGCTAAAACATTTTTTGACTGATCTGCATTTAATTCGTTTCAGATTCTTTTGCACCAATGCACAACGGCAAGACCTAATTAATTATAGTTACTCCGTCATATTTTCATTTTCCTTCCGGGATGGGACACGAAGTGCTCTGCTGAATTACATATTGATCCAAGTAAAAATCAGATTGCCTTTTCATTTGAAACAAATAATATTGGAATTTCAAACAATGAAAATGAATGTTTTACTGAAGTAAACTGAACCGCTTTTCTGAAATAAACTGATTTTGTTAAAGAAACTAAATACTACAAGTAAGAAACCTAACTTCAGCAGATTAAGGTTTGTTTGTTATGGATGACAATAACTAATTGATAATATCTGCATCTGAATAAACAAAAATATTTAAACCTTGAGAAAATCAAAGATCGCGTAATACTTAGCTAAGGTAACTTAAAATGAAGCGAAATGCCATCAAATGGAAGGAAAGGCACAAAAGCCAGGTGTCTATTTAAGTTTTCACTGTCAGTCGAATTCCTAAAATAAGGAAGTGAATTGAAGACCAGGCTTTACTGCCGTGAGAGTTTCATTGTCCAATTGTTCTCTTTCAGGTGTAAACAAACGGAAAAGCAAAAGAGAAGTTTTGATAAAGCTATCAAACAGAATCATTCCCTAGTGCCATGAACGTCTGTTAGATTTAACTGAAACAGTACAGTAAGTATATTTAAATTTGGTGTACAGATAGTACAGAAAAAATTGATTCAGGGAGCTGCAGATGCGCTGAAAGAGCAGCGCGCTGCTCCCGGACTGTAGTGAATGTAAGTGTGTGATCTTCATTTCGGTGTCAGAAATAGTTCGTTATTGCATCTTCGAGAGTTCAAATTTAGACGTCATCAGTTCCTAAAATGAAATGAACGACAAATATATCTTATGTCATTAATCTAAAAATTAAAATATTTCCAAAATGAAAATTTACTTCATCGGAGTCAAGCGCCGGCAGATCCCCTTCAGCTATATCATTAGGAATATTTTCTTCAACCCAGCGAAGTTCTTCATCCTAACAAAATCACCACTTTTATAAATTTTCTTACTTACATATATGCATTCTGGCTAAAATTAAGGTTGACAAAGCACCTACCAAGTTTGAATTCCTGCCTTTCATCATTTTGTCCGAAGGACTTTTCTTTTGGCGTAATTTCATATTCCCTTTAAAAGTAAATAAATTCATTTAGTCCATGTGGTCAAATACATAGGTTGGAGCTAAGTTAAAACTGTCGAATTTATAAACACATACCAAAAGATTCATTCACAACCAGCTCCTCTTCCTCTTCATCATCGTCGGCATCAATCAACGGTGAAAAGGAATATCTGTAAGAAAAAAGTACAATTTTCAACACTTTCACTTCCCAATTTAAAATTTAAATGTTTTTATTTAAGGCTGATGTAGCCTACAAACTTATCTATTTACCTTTGATTATTATTAGTTGGTCGCCACAAAAGCATAATAAAGAATAAAATTACACTAAACAGGGCGTGCCAATACGCATCATCGATCCAAATATCTTTCCAATCCTGATATTAGAAGAAACATATAAAATCAGCTTGAATACGAACTTGAAAAATATAAAAAGCAAAAATGTGATACTCACACGAAGGCACTCAGCTGTCCGAATGAATTTAATGGACCATATCATGAATCCGACCGATGTGATAACAGCAAAAATCTATAATTTATTTAAAAAAATTATTCATTACATCCGGTAATTTTAAATTGTTGATCCATGACAGGGAAAATGACAACACAACAGGGCACTTACGAGAGTATTTGTAAACGAGCGATAAAGACTCAATTTGACTAGATTCCTGCAAACAAATTCAAGATAAAAGTGGTATCAGGATAAGTCACCATGATCTGTACAGCATTTTACGCGTTTTATATTACTTACAACATGGTGATATTAGTAAAACAAACAAATTTTAGTAATTTACCGGCGCAAACGCAGAGCTCTTGTCGTACTGAGAAGAGCATGGAAGATCCACCAGCAGATTCCTGCATCCAAAACTGACAACGCGATACTCGCCATTAGAGCTCGGTTAGTGGATCCGTTAATAGGATGCAAAATTCTCAAACTTGCTTCCATCGAAGCCAGAAAAAAATACAGCACTCCAATGGCTACAAGACGATGTAATGTTTCTCCCAACCTCGGTCTGTGATCATTATTGTTGTACCATTAGTCGATTATCAACAATTAAATGATTCAACTGATCATGAAAGATTATTACTCACTTCACTATTCCGAATCCAATGCTTACAACTACAACGAGCAAGCGCGCCAATGTTCGCTTCGCACAGGAAATGATTTCCGCGAGGAGAACTGCACCGGTCACAGACACGCCAGTTGTATTGATACTTTGGTATTCCGCGTAAAACACAGCCTAAAATAAAATTCAATCGGTGAAAGTGAAAAGGCTTCTGCTAATTATAAACAAGGAAATAAATAAAAACTAAACTAACCATTTCAATCATGCCCAGAAAGGAAACGGCAAAAATCCACATTTGAACTCGGAGCAAGTCCCGCCAGTGGGCAGCGCACAAGACAATCCATACACAAGACATAATGAAGTACACGATGCACATAATTAAGTAAAACTGAAAAACAAGCAAATTCGAATTTCAGCAAATGAAATTTACTCCAAATTGACAAGTATGATTGGGATATTTATAATCCTTACATGGAGAAAAGGCCAATCAACCGCTGACAGGTAGCCATAATCCGACTTCATTTCTATATGAAGATCAGCATCGAACTTGCCAACTAAAATAATATATCGATGTTAATTTCCAACTTTATCATAAAATATCTCCTTATTTCGGCTTATTACCTGATTCAATATGAACGACCAAAAGATAAATTCCGTCCTCTGGAATGACTATAATAGGCTTCGCCTTAGAATTCTGCAGGTTATTTGAAAGTTATTAATGATTGACATTATCATTTTCTTCTATTATTCCAACAAAAATAAAATAACAACATACTGTAACGATCTCCTTCGTATCTCTATCAGGTGATGGTTGAATGAATACTATATCCGTCTTCGTGCCATCAGCATCAATTGGTAATATCTCACCGGTTCCATTAGCATTCAATTTATACTCATCCTGAAAATTAAAACAATCATTACATCCAGAAACACAGTAGGTTTAGGAATTAGGAATGGGTTTATTCAAATTTCGATCATTTAATCGTATTTAATTAGAAGCAAAGTTGAAAATACAATCTGTGCTAAGGTCTTACAAGTTTAATCGTTGCATCGCAGCGAGGCTGTTCAGTTTTGTTAGCATAAAACGGAACGGAATACTTAAATGCTTCTGGAACTATATCCGGTTTGTTTAAAAACATTCTCCAAGATAGCACTTGATCAGCGCGGTTCTACAACAAATCGGGAACACATTAGACAGAAGAAAGATAGAAATGCATTTTGAGGCGTAATGGGACGCATATTAATATTTATCTTTGTGACAATACCTGCATATCCAAAGAAGGATATTCATCCCAACAAGGGGTTTTCCGGAGCAACCATGTGATTCGAACTAAGAGTTCTGCATTGTTTTCGTCGTGTATGGGATGACATTGTACTGTAGAATAATGGGGATATAAAATATTAATTACAAATTACAACTATAAAATTATTGAATGTCCTGAATGAAATTTTTTAATAATAATTTTAATTTATTAATTTTAACATCAACGTACCCGTCAAATGCACCGTCGACCCAGCGAACAAACTTTTGTGAACAGCATAATAGGGCTGAGTCTAATGACCGAAAATAAAAATTCACCATGATTTTGCAAAAATTGGGATAACTGGTACTAATCATTAACCTACAATAATTTCAATTCAACAGTTTAGTTTAGCTTAACAACCAAAACAAACTCAAATGATCGTACCCCATTTATCCGCTGATCCCATTTACCTTGCTCGGGTAGTGAGCAATGTATGAAAGGGAGTATTAGTAAAGCTACGAAAACAAATGAGGTGAGGAGGTGTCCACACTGGGTTCCCGACATTTTGCTCTTGTCTTGACTCGAGTGTTGACCTGTTGACTCGCGCATATATCGGAACCGGGAAGTGTAGTACCCACTAAATTACGTCCCCTCTCGAACTGTATACGTTTATTTTATTCGTTTATTTTATACTATTATTATTACCAGACAAGTTTTAAATTAACTTCTTGCACTTTAATTTGTAAGATGCGATGCGAACTCTAGCAATTTCAAGCCTTTAGCTTCTTGTTTAGTTTTAGTTTAGCATCCCATTCACCAGATACTTGAAATCAAAAATAAATACACTTAATGACACTCCTCCGGAACTAAAAACTATCCACAAATCCTCTTAAACGATTGTTTTGAACTATAATAAAATTCTAACACACTACAATCAGCATGTTATGTTATGTATACGTGTATGACGCCGCCAATCAACAATAATAACTCTTGAATAAAGTTTTCATCTTCACGGCAGTTTGACGGGCTAATTTACACAGACTTTGACACAATACAAACTATAACTTACTCAACACACACCCTAATTGCGCCAAAATAAATAAACACAACTACAATGTTGGTTACTATAAACAATTGAACCGCTTCCGTTTGTCTTACTGTTTACTTACTAAAGATGTGAAATAAATAAAAGTAAAACACTGATGGGCTGGATGTTGTAACTTGTTGTAACCTGCTGATTAAACTATTGCGACGACAAAGCTGTAAATATTTCATTCTTTTGGTTTTGGTAAATTGCACTGTGTTTACGTTGATTCAATATTTAGTTATATTAGTCTTAGTAGCAGTAGCATGATGGTATTTTACAGTGTCACCACGTACATATTTCTATTTCTAGGGAAGAAGAATAAATTTAGTGACTCAGTTTTATTTCATTACTGTTACTTACTGACTGATGACGATAACTCACTTTTGTTTTTGTCACTTGTCTCACTTCATTTCATTTGACAGAGACGGAGACGACGGGGAACATTAGTGCTGAATTTTTGCGGAAATGGTCAATCGGACAGACTTTAAATTAAAACATTATACACTTAAAGCGTCAGATCCACCAGATTTCCAGCAGATCGTCAGATAATTCGTCAGTTTCGTCAGATGAGCCGAGCTATTAAAATTTCGTTAAAGTTGAAATGTACGAAAAGTTGAAAAGTTATGATTTCGCGACGTGTCTCCTCAAACTAACACACGTGGTTGGCTATATGATGAGAGTATATATATGCAAAAAGTTTTTATAATATCAGCAACATATGTAAAACACAGCCGCATATATGTAGAGATATATGGGGTAAATTACTATATACAGGGAACTTCATTTGAGATTTGAATTTATATTTTTGAGGGTTTGACGAGTTGGATTTTGTTGGAAATAAAGAGTTGACGAGAGGACGAAACGAAGGGAAATTGAGATTGGTGGTGGGTGGGTGAGTAAAACTTCTCAGAGAGAGCGCTTGACATGTAAAAAAAATTGCTTGGATAGCATTGAGAATTTGAGAAGTGGGACTTCATTGGGATATTATTGGGAACGAACATTGGGAAGAGGAAGATGACGACGTTGTGCATAAATTCTCTATTATCTCTGCCAACATATTAATAGTAATTCCAAATTATTCTTTACATCTTTTACCTATACCAAGGTTGATAGTTGATACTGAAACTGATTAACTGATACATGTGTGTGTGGGGAAATGGGAATAATTAGGGGCGACGATTGGACCTTCTAATCTGAAACTAACAATTCTGCTATACTTACATTACAATTAAGAATATTAATTTAGGCATCAAGGAGAGAAATACAGAGAAAGGAAGAATTAATTGCGTTGGTCTCTGTAGTAGTTAAATCCAGTATACATACACTTGTATTATACTGTATTAAAATAATATACTTGTATTTTGTATTTGTACGAACTCCTGTATATATACTAAAACCAAAGAAGCAAAGATATAGAATTAATATGGTTGTTCCTCCGTCGAAGTTGGATTGACTTCATTTTCTGTGATAATACACGAAACATTGGCTGGACAATAACAAAACAATAATTAATTAATAAATAACATTACTATTTATAGTAATATTGTCATTTGTAGAGTTATACAGTGACGATAAACTACGGTCCATTCATTTGTCCTCACTTGATCAATTGAAGGTATACTTTATTTACTATTTCAACTATATAATGGAATTAAAATTAACAATAATAAATATAGTCTCGCTTGACCTCGACTCTCGAGTTGTTTTTTATCAAACTTTGGTTTGATTAACAAAAGCTATTAAATAAGTTTGAAGTTGTGGTTGCGGATTGCTGCTTTGCCTTTTTTCATTTGGTTTATGTTCTGTTTACTTGTTGTTGTTAAAACAACTGCTTGAGGAGCGGAGATTATAGTCGATGAGATCTTTCTTTTTGAAAATTAAATGAGAAACTTAAAAAGCTTAATTTGGAAGTTAACAACGTAGTATATATGCAATGATGCTGATGTGAGGGAGAAAGTAGTTCCAACAAGTTTTTAACTTTAAGTTTCGGGAAAATATTGTCTGCAGATAATAAATGTTAATAAATGATGTCAATTTTTGAACAGTAATATACTAAGGGCTACCATGGGAAATGCCAACAGCGGTCCAGGAGGATCGAGAGACCGTCACAAGTCTGGTGATAGCATTCCTCCATCATCTCCTGGAGTGAAAGACGGCCAAGCCTTCACGTTTGAAAAACGGAGTTCAGTCTCGACTCCGTTGCATCCGCATCACTCGAATGAAGAGGATGACCATCCTTATTTTACTAAGTCACACAACCTTGGTTCGTCGCAGGTATAACCTCCAACAAGACATTAATATTATCACGACAATTTTTCATCAATTTTACCACTCGCTCTTTGATCAGTATATATGTATTTGTTATAATTTAGTAATGTATTTGTTATTGTTAGGATTTCCCTGAAACTCGTAAAAGAGCAAATACAGTTTCCGAAGGACAGAAAATACCTGGGAGTACACTTTCACAGTCTAGTCACAGCCACCACGCAAAGATTTTACCAACCGTTTTTAAGTGGGATGGCGGTGGAAAGAACGTATTTATCAGTGGGTCATTTAGTGACTGGAAAACTATTCCGATGGTGAAAAGGTAATCCATTATTGTAAAACAAACAAGAATATCTTTTACCTCGTAAGCAGCTATAGTGTAATTTAATTCATGTGTGGTTTACATTTGCAGCCATGGAGATTTCGTCGCAATTGTAGATTTACCTGAAGGCGAACATGCTTACAAATATTACATAGATGGGGAGTGGAAATGTGACCCTGGAGTTGTATGTTGTAGAATACTCATTAATATAAATGTACTCCTTAAAATATTCCCTAGTTCACTCGTAGATGTGATTTAATTTTAAAATTCTAGCCGGTGAGGGAACATGATGGAGGTGCAAAGAACAATGTAGTTATT
Organism: Lipothrix lubbocki; assembly: GCA_034696945.1. NCBI lineage: Eukaryota > Metazoa > Arthropoda > Collembola > Symphypleona > Sminthuridae > Lipothrix > Lipothrix lubbocki. The sequence goes on from JAQGAK010000136.1 coordinate 125,403, forward strand.
GTGAAAAAAACTGATTTTGAAGTTTTTGATGCCCTCGATATGGATTCGATTGCTACAGCTGGCAACACTCAATACCGTAAGTCTTTTGGGCGGAACCGTCAGACTTCTCAGACTTGTTACATGCTTCATTTGTTTCCAAGAAAATTTTCACAATATTTTACGTATTGATCATAGTCATGTGGGGATAACATGAGTGTTTGATTTTTTGCAGTATCGGGCTCACCTCCTGGAACGGAATATATTCAGGAACCACCGTCTTACAAACCTTGGGAGAAAACTGCGGGTCCACCAATTCTTCCACCACATCTTTTACAAGTTATCCTAAACAAGGACACACCATTGTCGGTAAGTGTATTACATTTCATGATATATTATTAAAACAAAGTTTCCAGACTCTAATAAGTTCCGTATATGTTTTTAGTGTGAACCTACGCTGTTACCTGAGCCAAATCACGTCATGCTTAACCACCTGTACGCACTGTCTATCAAAGATGGTGTGATGGTTTTGAGTGCAACGCATAGGTACAGGAAAAAGTACGTGACCACACTACTCTATAAACCGATTTAGTCATCAGGTCACACACGCATCTATCCAATCTCTAATTACGAAGAACTTAATATCCATTTTAAATAATCGCAATTCCGGTGTTTTGATGATCGATAAAGGCTAGTAATGTAAAGTTACCTATATACATACAAAACTAGGTATAACAGTGTATCATTAAATTGGTACTTTATTTCCGTCGTGTATATTTCGGTGTCAGACTGTGTAACTAGCTAATGAAAAACATTTATTACGTAGTGGAGCAGCTTATTATCTGTGTATGTATTCATTATCATATGCTGTTCGTTTTAAATGTTACACTAGTAAAGGATTGTCTTATGTTTTTGGGTTTTTCGAGCTTAATACATAATTTGCAACCCATTCTATATAATTAGCAATATCACGATGAGATTCAAGTACATGTCCTGTCTTTCACTGGCAGTCGAGTAGTTTACTTTTGGATTTATTGTTTAGAGGGTCTTAAAGCCGCCACACTCGTGAATTGAATTAATAATGTTCTTACTTCTTTATTTCTTGTATACTAACTCCTAGTAAATAAAAAGCCGAATAGCTCCGGATATGTAATGACTATATATCTCCAAAACAGTTGCATCGCTGGTATTTATTACCGTAATTAATTTTGATTACTTTCACAAGCTAATATTTTAAAATCCACATTACACTCGTGCCTGATTTGTCTGAAAAAAGGAAGTACAAGTTGTATTACTTGGAAAACAAAGTATATACTATAAACACAATTATTTGTCCTGGAACTTCGGGGCCCGTTTCTCTACAAAAGCGGTCATTCCCTCTCTTCTGTCTTCAGTAGCAAAGGTAGCGTGGAACAATCTACGCTCAAAGTTAAGTCCTTCTTGCAAGGTCATTTCATTGGCTGTTGGAGGCAAAAGAATAAAGTATCACACCATGACTCAAAGTGATATCGTCAGCATTAATGACGCGCTCAATATATCGTGTCAAGTACAAAAATAAAATTGTTTTTACCTTTATTAACAGCTTCTTTACACATAGCCACCACTATTTTTGATTGGGCCGCAATTTTTTCAGCAATCTCTAAAGATTTAGGAAGGAGCTGTTCGGCAGGGACCACTCCGCTAACCAATCCATATCTCTCCGCTTCGCGAGCATCAATTTGATTTCCAGTCAAGCAAAGCTCCATGGCCTTGGACTTTCCAACACTTCTGATTAATCTCTGGGTACCTCCTGCTCCAGGAATAGTGCCAAGCAGAATTTCAGGTTGTCCAAATCGCGCCTTCTCAGAGGCGAATATTATGTCGCACATCATGGCTAATTCACATCCACCTCCAAGCTGAAATAAATTAGTTTAATTATCATTTTTCATAATGTTTAAATCACTTTAAATTCATTAAGAATCATCCCTGTGAAAATCACAATTTACAAAAGTTTCCGACCCATTAATGAATTTACTCACCGCATAACCATTGACGGCAGCAATGACAGGTTTTCGACACTGAGTGACACGAAGCCAGTGAGAGAGAAAACCGCCTCCAAAAACTTGTGAAAAATTTAGACCTTGCATTTCTTTAATATCTGCCCCCGCAGCAAATGCTTTCCCTTCACCAGTAATTATGAGAGCGCCAATGTTTTCATCCTGTTCAAATTCATTAACAGCATCTCCCAAATCCTTCATCAGACCATCACATAAAGCATTCAAGGCTTTAGGACGATTCAATTTAATTAAACCAACATTTTTCTTTTCGCCGATTCTCTCCGTCAGTACAAACTCGCGGGTGGTTGCTGTTAAAATTTAAAATTTTATTCATTAAAATTTTAATAATTTACTTATCAATTTAATAATTTAATCATCAAAAATTTAGCCACGTAAACCAAGAAAAAATGATTAAATTTAAATTATTTAATCATAAACAAATATTTACAACCAACTACTTCAGATTGAAATTAAATATTGCACTATTATTGCACAATACAAATATATCTTGTAAAATCAAGTACCTGCGCTTGCTAATCCTCTCAAGTTAAACCTTGCAAAGTTATTTGGCTGGTTAACAACAATTCCAACCCTACTAATGCCGGCAAACATTTTCAGAACTCCAGCCATATTTGAAAAGTTGATAGTTCAATTCTTGAATCCTTCGGATGTTCGGATAATTCCAAGTTGATCTGTCAGTCGTTCTAATAATTCACACCTGTACAAAACGAATTTTTCAATAATTACTTTATCATTATTATTGATGTAAGATTTATTAATAATGACATTACCTGAATTATGAAATTTTATGAAATATGCACAGTACATGAAGTAGCACTAACACTAACTGACAAGTAATACAGCGGCTACAAAGGAGCTATAAGAAGTCAAGTCGGTGAAGTTAACTTTTAAGTATCTCCCGTCCCGTAGTCCCGTTCCCGTTGCTATGAACGAACAAAACTTAATGAATATCCCGCTTTGCATTTCTGGACATTGGACATTGTACCTGCTGAGAAATTGAGAATGTACCATTGAAAGAAAGTCAGGAATCCTGACTCAGGATTCTGAGTCTGAGCATGTGAAGGACGAATGTATGTATTTCCATGTGCTTTTATGAGTGTATTGTACTTCTTCCATACTTCCAAGTTATTTTAATTAAAACCTCTTTTTACGTTTGACGAAGAAGAAACATTCTGGAATTTGTTTATCTTTATGGCTGTAAACCTAAAGCCATTTGAGAGGAAAAAGAGAGCAGCTTTAAAAATATATTATTCGGTATTTAACGCTTTGTAGGTGAAAAATCATTCATTAAGGGGAATGAATCCCGCATTTTATTTACTTCGGCTTCATTATGGTTATTTCCTCCGTGAACGGATATTCACATCTTGTTTGTACTAAATTGTGAATATAGAAGTAATTATTTCCTGATCGGAGATGGTGCCGCCATCTCATGGAATTACACGCGCACTGGCGCTTCCCAGGTTGTACCATCCGTCTAAATCTAAACAATTTACCAATTATAATTATTACTACAGGGCTGTTTCCCCAACTTTGTCAAGCTGCTAAAGTTTTAGTTTAGAAAGTTACTCAATATTTCAGAACGACATATGTTCCTATGTATATGAACAAAATTGTGCGTCAACTGCAAAAAACCAACAGTGATACGTCTTGAACAATATTATTTATCTACGTCCTTTATTGTTTCATAGTGTTTAAATTTTAGTAATAAATCGCAAATACTTCGCTCTACAGTAATTATTATTATATAGGTAATAGTGTAATATCTGAATTGGTTAGTCTTAGTACATAGAACCTTGTTAACGTTTGAAATGTTACTATGTATAAACGCAGGTGTTATAATTTCGCACTACAAAGGAATAACGTCATAACAATAATAATTTCTGCCAAAAACACACTAGTTCATTCGCTCTAATTAAAGAATACCTGGACACAACACTAAGCGTAGACTCTACGGACATTACCACAATGTTCTGCAAATTCATTACCCTATAATAACCATAAAAGAAATAGTGTAAATATTTACTGTAGTCAAAAATCTCTTAACACTAATAATGGACTTAAACGCAAACAGAGAGAATATTCAATTCATCATTATCAAAATAGCATTGTAACGAAAAAAATAAAATTTAACAAAATGGAATTTTCCAGAGATTTCGTATTTAGAGTAAAGACGAACAATGAGAGCAACTGATGATTCTAGTCAAGAGCAATTCCTTCATGGAGTTGGAATACATCTGTAAAATTACTATCTACACCTAACCGCGGAGCCATTCGACGAATCCCCTCTCTCCGATCGCCCCACATATGCGGGTTATGGGGCCAGGTTTCGTCAATTATCTCTCGCGGTCTTTGTAGAAGCCTGAAAATAAAAATAAAATTCATCGCATAAATTCAACCCGTTATAGGCTACAAAACCAAGAAACATAACAACCCTGATAAATATTAGTAAAATTGAAAGGTTTAAAAACATATGATCAGAAGGTATATGAAACCAAGATATGCATGATAAGATGATTTGGTTGAATCGTTCATTTGAATTGAAGGAATCACTTAGATAGTAATAATAATTTAATAATAATCACATTTCGAAGAATACGCCCTCACGAATATGAACATGAGTATACTTACTGAATAGTATCAGAAATGGCTTTCAGACGCAAATTGGGAAGATCCGGGCCAACTTGAGGGCGCAAAATGTAGTTCATAGTCATTCGTATTTGGTTTACCTACAATAAATAATGTATTCGTTGACATTTAATTCACACTCAAAAATATTAGAAGGTACAAGGCATTTTTACTCTATGTTAAATGGCACCTACCGTACTAAGATCTTGATTATCAATCTGGGTATCAAAGATAACTTCCACATCGTGGTCCCCGTATATGGGCTCGCGAGTATGTGGATCAAGACCTAACCCTGCTAATACGCCCGTGTACTGCGTAATTGAATCATTCACTCGGAACTCAACAACAGGACAGAAGAGAAGAGTGAGTAATCCTGTTAGCCCTGGGATCGGGGGCATCATAGTTGTGTCCCTAAAACGAAAAGAAGTAAAACGTAAACTTCTCCAGACAAATAATGTGAGATTGCATGTTATGACTCAATATGTATTTAAATTGAAAAAGTTACCTGGCCATAAGATTTCCGGATCTATGTGCGATCCCTACACTACCAGAAATTAACAGCCGTGAAGTTGGAGTCAAAAAGTCGTGATCCAAAGCCACACTATTCACACTAGCACCATCAATATTCACTTGCTTCGAATGAGAACTACGGCAGAGGGCTCCGAATGACATTTCTAAAGGACTACTTGGACCACGAAGTGTCACATTGCTAGCGTCCTCTTCCACTGCTGGAGGTAACAAATGAGCTTGCGGAATCTTCGTTGATATCTGTTTTTCACTAAACTGTGCCTGGACTGCTTTGTCTTGTCGTGCAACATAGGACGAAATTCGGAGATTGAAGTTATCCTATCAAGTATAAACATATTTAAAATCAACCTGTTTCATTTCCAAACCATAAGCTTATACATATAAGTACAAACGTAGAACTTACTTCGGAATCTCTGGGTTCTGGTGACATATCTCCTAAATTCTTCTCCAACAAGGTATTCCGAAGCGATACATTCTTCAGTAGCACATCGCAAGCTATCACACTCTCAACAATGGAAAATATCTATAATGTAGTAAAAAATCAACATAATGTTCATCATAATCATAAACAACATAATGGCGTCAAAATTTACGGAACCGCTTTAAAACTAAGTTCTGATGTTACCTCTAATTTACAGCTGTAACCCTCATAGACTTTAACAAGCTTCAATGATTCATCAGGCCAAATGCCGTCGTGCTGAACGGGTGGTTTAATTTCTCGGAGTCTGCACTGGATAGCCTGTTATTCAAAATGTACACACGTTACATCATTGACGTTAAATTATACCGAAAAATAAAATAAAATGTCACAGAACATAACTCACCAGGCCAGGAGTATGGCTTAATAATTCATGTGGTGATTGAGTTCCATAGATCTGAGATGTTTTAAACCACGAGAGTCCTCCGCGGTCAATAAAGTACACCTACAAACCACATGCCAAACATTGAGTGCCTTATTTTCAAAAAATTAAAATCACAATAAACAAATAACTTACAAGCACATCCTTATATCTGTATTCGTTTGACAGTAGCTCAATTCTTCCTCGGCGCCAACCACCATTTACTTCCACATATATTAAATCACCACGGGTCAATAAATCAAATCGTAAGCCGCACAGCTCTGAGGAACAAGATAGTAGTGTGTTTTCTATGTCCATAAGTCGTTCGTACTCGGCTTGATAAATAACATAGATCTCCTGTGGTGATACCACCTAGAAGTAGTGAAACAAACAACAGTATAGCCATTACGAAGTTAGTTAAAACAAATTAAGGTAAAATGCTGGGAATGTGTACATACGTACATGAGTAATGTGAACTTCTACAGATCTATCGATCACCGTTGGAAGAGTAATTTGTGGAGGAGCTTTGTATTCGCTAACATGTAAACTTCGCATGGCATCTTCCAAAGCATCGAGAGCATGATCCCGCCTATTTAATTTAACTTGGTTAGCACCATTGGCACAAAAACAAATAAAAATAACTACCAAACCAAATAAAAAAGAACCACAAGCTTACCGAATGATTTTGAAAGATATGCTGTGCCTCAGCTGCTTCATTTTAATGGCTCGATACAACCCATGGCAAAGTGACCCAATCTTGTGTCCACGAATGTCAAAAGACAGCAAGAGTTTTGAGCCATGAGGCTCGACGTATGGAATTGTTGCATGGCCAACACTCGCACTGCCATGCTCAAACTGAGAAACGATATGGTGGGCGTATCTACACAACGCGATTCATTAGAGATCCATTCAATTTTATCGTAACATTTTAAATTGACTAAAAATATTTAAAAAAAAACAGTATATAGCAACTTACAAGTTTCCGGGCTGTTCATTTGGAAACCCTTGAAATACTACAGTAGTGGCTGGATTACGACCGATCAGTTCCTTTGAGATTTCTTTTTCATATTCATTTTTCTTTGGACGATTCCGGACGAAAAAGTTTGGGTAGAATGCTCCAGCAATTACAACCTACATAATTAATATAAATAAAAAAATAATCACGTAAACTTTTACGGAATATTTCCACCAGGCCAACTTGCAATGCAACGACTTGATTAAAAAACTTTACCTTAAGCAATATCCCACGCTCCTCTGTTAACTCTAGATTTGGATTTTCATCCATCATAATATTCATTGTCTGAAGCCGTCTCTGAATTTCTTTAACAAGGTTAAATATTTCCCTAGACAACAAATAAACCACAAATGAAGAACATATTTCCAAGTGCTCGATTCATTTAATTTATTAATTAAATTGGTTTACCTCATCACATTTTTCTGCACCAAATACTGTTTTGCCCAATTTTGCTCATCCTCTTTTTTGCGGAAGTCGACACCTTCGAATTTTTTCACCCATGTCTACCAAAGTTCAAGAAATACGAAATGATGACAAAGCTTGTATTGACTAAAGGATAGGTAAATGGAAAATATAGTAAGGCGGTACGGCACAAATCTACACGAAACACAAATTCACAAATCCTTACCCGGTAGACATTAACAAGAGCAAAACAGTCAGAGAAGGTATTCTGAGACCAGTACAATTTTGATAGATAAGCCTGAACTCGCCGGTTAAATGGGTAGCTGAAAGGACTTTTAGTACTGAGACCAGCGGCTAGAATGAAAAAAATAGGCGTAAAACAAATTCAATTATACGAATATACAAAATCATCACCATTCAAAGGGTTGAAAATTAAGTTGAAACTATCTCCACAGTCAACGTACCAATAATCACAGCTTCCTCCAACAGTCCGAAAACATATCCTATCATTATTAGCCGACCGAAACGCATATCAATTGGTAGTTTGGCCATGATTTTCCCCAAGTATGTCAAGTCTCCATCAAACTCATTGAATCTGCGGATTCCCCTACTTCCACACCCATCATCAACCTGGCAATCGATTGTAATTGCTCCGACTTCCTTTAAGTTTGCTACAGCTCGACGTATTCCTGCTTCCTTTGGAGGATCAATTGCCAACGCTAGAAGTGCTTTCGGGCTACCCATATTTAACATTTTGGCATGCAAAACAACGCTTTCCAAACTCGATTTCATCATTTCCGGAAAAGCTTCCTGGATTAAATTGTTCTACAGAAAAACAAAAACAAGTCATCACCCCCTTTAGCACATATATTAATGGCCACTACAAAAACACATCACAAACCACGTATGAAATATTAAATTACATAGAACACTTCCGGCACCATTCGGTACACATGACCAGCTGATACTCGTCCACATCGACCCTTCCGTTGAATGCACTGATTTTTAGACGCCCATTCCATCCGAAGACAAGTGTAATTGGTCATTGGGTCGCAGCTCAAAGATTTTGTCAAGCAAAAATCAATAACTGAAAAATAATTTGATCATTAATAGTGTGTCTTTCCATTTCAAATTCTCCACGTTATATTGTCGGTACTAGCACTAGCATACCATATTTGATGTCCGTAACAGTAATGGAACTCTCGGCGATATTTGTAGCTAGAATAATTTTACGGAATCCTTTGGGTACAGGCTGGAAAACTCTCTGCTGCTCTTCGTTTGTAATGGTGGAATGTAGAGGCAAATAAAACCATTTCAGGAGGTCGACAGAGTTAAAATCTCTATAAATCACCACAATGTAACGGTTTTAATAGCCACTCTGTAGACACCTCATAAAAGCAATATTTCAAAATGATATAACTAAACTTGTGAACTTACTTGGCTCTATTAAAAGTGTAGTCGCTTAGGGCTTTCATAAGTGTGTCTATTTCCAACAATCCAGGAAGGAATACCAACACAGCACCGCGGTCAAGAGATTCATGAGGGTCAAATCCATTCTTGTCGGGCTTGGATGAATTGTATCTTCTCTCATTCTTCTCGAAAGTGTCAAATGAAGCAATGATGCTCACTGCCATGTCGTAAATATCAGGAGCAATTTTCGGCTCTTCATAGAAATCCACCTTGTACGAGTTTGGCTGTAAATATTAATGATGTACAACTATTAGTTCTCGGCGAATCGTCTACGGTAGTCGCTAAGAAAAGAAAGCTAGTTAAAGAACAATAAACTCGCTCACCATGTCGATTCCGTGAATGCTGTTGATGTAATGCTCTGATACAGGATGCATAGTCAAATGCGGAATCTGCACCATCACGGTTCCTAACGTACTCCCATTAAGCCTCCAAGATGGAAAGTAGTCCATAAACTTCTTTGCATTTAATGTGGCTGACATCAGAATGACTTTAGTTTGGGTGTCGTGCAGTTCAATCATAATACGCTTAATCACCAGCATCAAGAGATCCGTATCCAAGTCCCTCTCATGGACTTCATCTTTGAAAAACCGAAATCATATGATTATGAACTAATTCTAATGTGTAAAGTTTCCAATAAGCACCGATTTGTTTAATACCAATAATAATGTGGCTCCATTCGTCTAATGATTTCTTGTTTATCATCATTTGCAGAAGAACCCCTGTTGTCATGTATACCAGTCGCGAATCCTCACTGAATTTACGGTCCATCCCAACCTTTGCACATTCCGAACAAATATTAGACAATAAGAATGGCGGAACAAATCGTTATGTTACTAATAATACAGGTATGTAAAAATGGTAGGCTAAAAGTTACCTGATAGCCTACTAACGAACCCAATTCCCACCCTCGTTCCCAACAAACTCGACTAGCGACGGAAAGAGCAGCTATTCTTCGTGGTTGCGTCACCACGATTCTGCAAAATTTATTTTTCGCAATCGCCTCGTCCAAGATAAACTGGGGAACTTGGGTGGTTTTGCCACAACCCGTGAATCCTTCAATGATTGTCACTTGATGAGCGTTCACGCTGGATAGTATCTACAACACAAACTCCATTGTACTACGAACACAAAAACCAATTAAAAACTGTGTAGATTTGAATTTTCTTCACCTTTTCCTGACATGAATAAATGGCCAAGGACTTATGATCAAATCGCCTATTATCCATGTCATAGCGCAATTTCACATCATCTTGTTGCACGTTTCTCCCTCCTCTTTCCAAAGCACCTTGAACCGAAACATCGGGGATTATATTACTCGGGCCGTTTCTTCTTCTTTGGTATCTCCGTGAATCTCTGGAGGGGAAATTTTCTCCAGGATGGAAACTTTTTGCAGATTTCTAGATAAAATTGAAAATAAAAATGTTTAAACGTTCAAACATCTCTACAATCTACAAAGACAAATACAATCCAACACTTTTTTTTATGACAATCCAATACTTCAAAACCCCACCGACCTGATTGAATTCCATTATAATCTGCATTTCTCTTTGACGGTATTCCCGGACATACTGTAGATCATCGTCTTCATCTGGAACACGCTTTTCCTCAGTCGCGAAATCATCCACCAGTCTCATATCCTGCATCTTCCGATTGTTTTGTTGTATCACGGGTAACGGTTTCGACGTAAAATTGAAAAAATTTGTAAGACTTGGTCCACTGTCAATGTCCGCAGACCGGGGAACCGAAGCCGTTGCTCGCCGATTGTGAACACCAGCCATAGCGTTTGACTAAGTTGCACCGAGCTGTGAACAAAACAAATCAACTTCAACATTAATTATCCTCCGACAGTCTAAACTTACTCTATCAAATCCCAACAAGTTTACAACAACATTTTTAAAAATTCGAAATCGACAACCTTCTATCAAAATTCTATGACTAAAATGATATTTAGCACTTCTATAGTAGTTAAACCAATAAACAATAACACAGCAATGGAAACCTCTCTCTCTCTCTCTAGCGCGTGGTGCTAAATTAAATTCAAGTATTTCCAGGATCCGGGCAACTTTATTGCGTTAATGTCAATAGGACATTTCCAATTCTTCACAACGTGAAAAATACAAGAGATCCGACTGATTTAGGAGCCTCTTATTTGTTTGCTTTCTCAAAATAAATTTAAAACAAATGCAACATACGCTATTTTTTAAAAAAAATTGTAAAACGTATTAAAACCTGTTGGATATGTCTTCAATAATATTGGGATATTTTTCGTACAATTTTCAACCACAGACTGAACCAATATAGAATAATTAACTGCAGCTGATGGAAATGGACGAACTCTACGAATGACCCAAACACTACCACGCTCGACGCTAGACTACCATTGCCATTTTCCCTTCCCAACGTCTCAACTTGAACCGGACGAAAACATTTTTTTGGGTTTATAGGTCTGCGTATGAGATATGCCCAAAAGAATGCGTTGCATATTAATTACCGGACGATTTTCAACTATAAATGAGGTAAGACGACAAAAGGCGATAATATGCAAATTATCCACCACAGCTTTGCCCACTGACACGCAAGGCGCCGCGACCTGCATTGCGCCTTAAATTGTTAGGATTATTTTATTAAATAATTTTTTCAAAGAAATTAACCGAAAAGGATACACTTTTGGTACCCCAATTTACCCTTTCCACTTTATACAAATTACAACATATTACAAGACAAGTTAATAATAATAATTATTACTTCTATCCCTCTATTCTATGTAATCTACCGTCAATTTAGTTTCCCTTCTGTCGACATTTATGACATGCCTTGAACTTCAAGGAAGCTAAAATAATCTTTATTTAAAAACGTTCGCACATGCTTAACAAAACTATAGTAGCAGCCTAATCTACTAATTATATTCATCTATAATCTAACCAGACTTCCCTAACTCTTTGCTTGCATAATAAACACACTTCCTGATGCAAAACAACCAAATAATAAGTGATCCCACTATTTTCAAGTGCATAATATATGCATCACTTTTAGGAAAACTTTAGAATATTTAGTATAAACAAACGGGAAATTGGAGATACGAATTTGCTGAAAGACAGGCAAAAGTATGAAGGAAACCCATAGATGTTCGTCTTTACATATAAGTCAGGCACCTGGATGTGTTACGGTCAACGAGAAGATCCAGCAACTCAATTACATTCAACACTATTGGTTTGCTGAATGGCAACTTTGCCAAAAAAAGGTCCAAAAACAAGTCTGAATCTAAACTAGTCCCCCAGCCTTCTATTACCACGAGAGGAAGTAAAATTATTATACGAAAAATGTAATTTACTGAGAGTACAACAGCGTTGTAACAACTCAGTTGTTGGCATATTTCAACACTGGCGACGACACCAAATGCTGTTTTGATGACAACAGGAAACCCCTCCAGAGTTTTCCATGGCCTATAAATGGTACCAAGAGCCAAAAGAGCGGTGAGGACGTGACGAGTCGTGTGAAATATCTTCAGGACGTTCAAGTAGTTCCTGAATTCCTGACTGTATACACATTTAAAAATCTGTGTACAAATCCTATAAAGCTGCCAAAACTTGGAAGTCATTAAATTCCAAAGGAACAACCTGTTGTCAGCCAGGAAGTAATATTGTCATATACACAGACATGAATGGAATAATGTCAAACTGTACTAACGGACCTATATATGTCACATATCATTATGTAACCATTGAACATTCATTACACACAATAATCGACAACTTTTGCAAAAACCAGGCAGGCACAAATAATTCTGTATGCAGTTCTGTCAAACGGACGATTTTCAAATCGCCTCGGTCTCTTAATTTTGTTTTATACAAATCATGAGTATAGAAAAAGCTTTGTTACTTACACGTTTATGACAACAGTGCTGAGATGAATGCTGAAGGCTCCGTTGAGAATTGAGAAGCCGGAGCCTTTGACCTTTCCCGGACGAGCAGATTGAAAATTATAGTTGCATTATGATAGGAAAAGTGGAAATACAATACAATACCCCCCAAAGTTACTGACTAAATCAAAATCACACTTTAATAATGATTAGAATAGAAGGAATTTCCGCTTGACATTAACCATTTAACCAGTCCATCGCCCGATCTCGTCCTCCATTCCTCCGTAGTATTTCGCTATTTATTCCTTTTGCTTTGCAATTCCAATTGGAATTTCTCCCGTTCTCACAGGATTTGAATCTTCAGCCCCGTTCCCGGTGGTTGACCATGTGTCGTTGAGCGGGCAATTTAAATCTTATATCTTGTCATTGAGGAGGAGGGGAGGAGGCCGGAGGATTGAGGAGACCACGGGAGAATGAGGAAATCTCCGTACTGGCGGCATGTTCAAATGTCTCAATATTCGTATTGCTGGCTAAAAAGTCAACTACGCTGTGCTTATGCTTTTAACTTGGTCATCAGCTCGCAACGTTAAGTTCTATAACTTACTACAAGTGCAGAGAATTATAGAATAGAAAGAACAACAACAAGAAGAAGTTTGTATTCCATATGCATTCCTTTCACTCGAAAATAATTTAATTGTGATAGGCATATGGCATATGGTTTTCACAGGCTGCGATTCCCGAAAGCAGAGCAAACCAGTGAAATTGTGAGAATCCGTCATTATTCCCGGGTTTTTACAGTTGCTTATTCAACTTTAGATAGAGTATCATGTTCATCGTCAGGACGAAAGTTTAATTATTTCGATTTTCATGTCATATTGAAAGGGGAATATTTCATTGCCCTAATAACCTCTCAGGTTAAATTAAAAATTGGGAGTTAATTAGAAGTTGGAAATAAGTAAGTAAATAGAAGTTGGAAATAGAAGTTGGAAGTAAGTAAATAAGGAAATAGAAGTCGGAACGTCGGAAGTAAGTAATTAGAAGTTGGAAGTGAGTAAGTAGATACTTATTCCGAAAAAAGCAACGTTACAAAAAAAACAGCCACAATGGTGTTAGCAGAATTAGGTCGTAAAATTACGACCGCCTTGCGGTCGCTGAACAATGCGACTGTAATTAATGAAGAGGTATTAAATGCTATGCTCAAAGAGATTTGCAGTGCCCTTCTGGAAGCGGATGTAAATGTAAGACTGGTGAAGAAGTTGCGTGAAAATGTTAGGTATGTATTTCACACTTGTAGCTTTTCGAAATGAACTCACAATGGGTTGTCCTGTATAAAAATATGATTACCAAAATTGTAAATCAAAAATACCTTTTCAGGGCCGTTATTGATTTCGATGATATGGCAGCTGGGCTAAACAAAAGACGAATGATTCAAAGTGCTGTATTTAAGGAACTTATCAAGGTATGCCTATTTTGCTTTTGGATGCCATAAACTAAAAATGCTTTCGTTTGTTTTTGAACTTTGAAGTTTCAACTACACATTACATTACATATTCGGGTTCTATTCTGACGACGGAAGTTTCAACTAAGTTAATGTTTTTATTTTCACTCTTGCAGTTAGTCGATCCTGGTGTTAAAGCTTATCAACCCTCGAAGGGAAAGCCGAACGTCATTATGTTTGTCGGCCTGCAAGGTTCGGGAAAGACAACTACGTGTACTAAGCTTGCTTATCACTACATGAAAAAGGGCTGGAAAACGTGCCTGGTGTGTGCGGACACTTTCCGTGCTGGTGCCTATGATCAGCTGAAGCAAAACGCAACAAAGGCTAGGATTCCTTTCTATGGAAGGTGATATGAGGACAAAATATTGTGTTATAATGGGTTGGAACCAGAATGACAATAATTTACTAAAGATTTAACATTTTAGTTACACAGAAATAGATCCTGTCGTCATAGCCCATGATGGTGTGCAGATGTTCAAAAAAGAACAATTTGAAATCATAATTGTGGATACCAGCGGTAGGCATAAGCAGGAAGAGTCCCTCTTTGAAGAAATGTTGCAAGTATCTAACGCTGTGGTAAGTTAAATTTTATGAGTTAGTTTATAATGTGGCATAATAATTATTGTTGCCAGCACTATTAAATGTCGTACTTTTTAAGGACCCTGATAATGTTATCTTCGTCATGGACGCTACCATTGGTCAAGCTTGTGAAAGCCAAGCCCGTGCTTTTAAAGACAAGGTCAACGTAGGATCCGTTATTATTACCAAGTTGGATGGCCACGCCAAGGGTGGAGGTGCTCTTAGCGCGTAAGCTTATAGTTTTGTACATTTACTGGTATTGAACGAACAAAGTTGTGTTATGGTATGAAAAAAGTATTCATACTCTTTGTGTTCAACAGTGTTGCTGCCACATCAAGTCCAATCATTTTCATTGGTACCGGAGAACACATAGACGATTTGGAGGCTTTCAAAACCAAACCTTTTATTAGCAAACTTTTGGGGATGGGTGACATCGAAGGTTTGATTGACAAAGTCAATGACTTGCAGTTAGGAGACAACGAAGAGTTAATAGAAAAAATTAAACACGGGCATTTCTCCTTGAGAGACATGTACGAGCAGTTCCAAAATATTATGAAAATGGGACCTTTCTCGCAGATTATGGTATGTACTATACGCAGTGGTTATTCAATGCCAATGTCTCTAAATGAAAATATTGAGCTGTTAATGTTACCATGTTGAATGCAGAGTTATCCCCCACATCACAGATTACAATAACCTTTACTACTTACAGGGAATGATTCCTGGATTCAGTCAAGATTTTCTGGCAAAAGGAAGTGAGCAGGAATCGATGGCCCGCTTGAAAAGGCTAATGACTATAATGGATAGTATGAATGATGGAGGTAAAAAACCGCCAGCACCAATCGTTGTTTAAGTCACAGTATAGCGTAACCTATATATGTACCTAATTATGTTTGGACTGTTTAGAGCTTGACAACAGAGACGGAGCAAAACTATTCACAAAACAATCCTCTCGTATTATTCGCGTTGCTCAAGGCTCAGGTGTAACTGAAAAAGAAGTTCGTGACCTCCTGACGCAGTACACGAAGTTTGCCGCTGTAGTTAAGAAAATGGGAGGTATCAAGGGACTATTCAAGGGAGGCGATATGGCTAAAAATGTTAATCAGGCACAGATGGCTAAACTCAATCAGCAAATGGCGAAGATGATGGATCCACGTGTATTCCAGCATATGGGTAATTAAAGTTCAAAAATATTAAAGTATTTTATTATATGATAGGATGGATAGTACTAATGTTTGTATTTTAACATTCAGGTGGAATGTCGGGCCTACAAAATATAATGCGACAATTGCAACAAGGAAGTGCAGGTTTAGGCAATCTTTTTGGAGGACCTGGAGGTGGAGGTGGTAAACACTAACTAGTCTCTAAAGGTTTTCGATTTATATGCCCGACATCATTTATATAAGTATGCTCACATGAGAGTTCTTAATAAATCTACTATGCTACTATATTTGTGGAATGTTTATTGTTTGTAAATTTGTATAAAAATAATTGACTTTAAGTATGAATTAGTTAGGTATTCTCGTTCAACTGGAAGAAGTAACAAAGAGTTGAATGTTGAATTCACAAGCAATTATTGAATGAATGAATGAATGAATGATTTATTGTGTTTCCGAGCGAGCTCATACACAAAATTTTCATATAAGTTTACAATACATGATTCAATTTACAATCCAATATTTCAAATTAATTCTATCATTTTT
>JAQGAK010000137.1:0-141946 GCA_034696945.1 Lipothrix lubbocki
AGCAAAATTTTCTTAACAAACACACAAAGTTTCATAGTCCTAGCGAGTGACCCCTATCGAAATATTTCCTTGTAAGTACCCGATTGACTTTAAGCCCTTGATATCTAAATCCGACGTTCCGTTCGGGATTTATCTGGAAAAGAATTTTTTCAGGCGGGGGGTGAAAGCTTAGACACTTGCTTTTTTAGGGCCGTGTAAAGTTGTTTGGAGTGAATTAAAAATGTGAAAAAGAGAGGAAAAGCATCTTTACAAAAATTAGAAGTTGAAGTTGAAAGAGCTAAAGGAAACACAAACGTTGATTTTAAGGGTCGCCTGGCCTCTTCTGGGGAAAGGTGAGACTCTTTACTTATGGCCGATAGAGCGCACTACGGCGTCATGTTGACGAGACTCTCCCGTTCGTGCCAGAACTCAAATGAACTACTTCATTCAGCTCTCATCTCCATTGCCATTTTTCAGCCATTAAACTTAACAGCTCCGGTCGTTAAAAATCCAATTTCGGATTAATCCGTAACCATGATTACCAACACCGTCGTCAAGAGGATTGTTCAATCCGGCGTGCTAACCAAGATTCCAGCTAGGAATATTACTGCTCATCAGTCCAGCAATGTTATCGCTGGCCCAGTACACACCAAAATCCCATTTCCCGTGAGTTCTTGCTTCGATTCTT
Organism: Lipothrix lubbocki; assembly: GCA_034696945.1. Classification (NCBI taxonomy): domain Eukaryota; kingdom Metazoa; phylum Arthropoda; class Collembola; order Symphypleona; family Sminthuridae; genus Lipothrix; species Lipothrix lubbocki. The sequence continues at coordinate 668 of JAQGAK010000137.1, forward strand.
TTTTAATACTAAAATTAATTGTGACAATATTGCTTTGCAAGTATTTTTTAAATACAGATGTAAAGAATGATATTTGTGTATGTATCCTGAAGGTAGCGATATACTTAGTATAGGACGTATAATTAATTAAATTCATTAAAGTTGCCTATATATGGTATCAAGGACAAAACAATATGAAACAATATAGGGCATGATGTAATATGTAGGAATATCTGCTATCTATATTAGTAATTAAAAACAATCATTTTGGTATTTCAGGAAGCTGTTGCGACTGGAGTTTTAATGACCCTGGGATTGATGGCTGTTCCAGCCTGGGTGATGTCCCACTTGAGCGACTACCGAGGACCCATTGATCAGTAATCAGGGGGAATGGATGGAAAGAAGCTTTAGCTTTCAGAATAAATTGTTAGTTACTACACGTTAGAATGTTTATCAATATTCAGAAATCGATTCTGCAGGCTGTTCGTGTAACTGTATGAACGCCGGGTTAGTCAATATGTGAAATAAATTACTATACTTAACTGAAATTGATGGAGTGCTATGGTTTTATAACATACTTTAAATAGGCCATGTACTAATAGTATATGCATACTTTGGCCATTCAGTTAGCTATTTTTCCATTTTTGAGATAGGATTATGTACAAAGATGTTGGTTCTATTATTGGGCAAAACTTTTTAGGTTTTTTCAACAGGATTAGGGGATTTCTCTGGTGTGTTTTGTTGGCAAGAAATATTTTAGCATGGAATTAATTATGGGTGAAATTATAACGAGTAAGGGAGCAATTGTGCACAACAAAGCTTACTTAAAATTAAAGCATGTGTAACATGTTATACATAACTCTTTTATCATCTTTCACCAAGTTTGAATCATATTATATTATTCAAAATATATTGTAGGAAATCGCGATCGGAGTCGGGCTTGAAATGAAATGAGAAGTAGAGGCCGAAATAGTATTTTACACGAAATCAACTAATTACTTAAATTTTCGGAGTAGACTATTTAGATCGTAACTTAAGATACCACTGTTGTTGGTAAACAATGAATTATGAAAATTTACATAAATATAACTTAATATGCGGAATCTCAAAGAATTTCGTTGCGTAACCTCGGACATATCACAAAACAAAAACATAAAGCAGTTAATTCCAAAGCAAGAATGAATGATTCCGCACAGGTCACAGAAGTTAAGGAAAGAAAGTCAATTACACTAAAAGAGTTTGCAATAATAATTATTTTATAATATAATTTACTACAATAATTATTACTGTGCACCTATATATTTATATTGGCTTTATGTTTGGACCAGTTTTTTTTAGAAAATTTTGAAATTAAATTATAAAGCATAGGTAAAATGTTTTGAGCCTTGTTTTTCTACGCATATCGAATTCTTTGTAATTAAATTTTGAAGTATAAATAAGTATCTGTAATATTAAATATTAATTAATTTCCAATTTCAAACTTTTCATCAAACATAACCCCACATTTCCTCATTGCCACAATTTGTTCAGTCTCTTGGTGTATGTATTTTTTTAATTTGAAAAAAAATGTAAAACTCCCTTGATGACCTTTAGCTTCAGTAAATGTCATCCAATTGGAGCTGGAACAGATTACCCGGAATCATATACCCGGGATCATTTACTGATTTACTAACATGCAGTAGCCTCCTGGAAAAGTGAGTTAACTTTTTTACCAAGGATCTCATACCAAGACTGAAACAACGATTTGGTGGGAATTTCAAAAACATATCTAAAAGGGAAGGAATTAATTCAATTAATTGGAATTTAATAATTTAAAGATAATAAAGGTGAAGGCTAAGCTCGTCAAGTTCATCTTAGTATTTCTTCATAGTTCCTAATAGTTGAATGAATAATATTAGAAATACTGTCAGATTAAAATCAATTAAAAATTTGATTCTGAATACTTTTGAAAGTCAGGGGAGTCATTTTTCAGAATTGAAAATAAATTATAAAATTGAATGTACTTAAATAAGAGTTAATTCTTTTCGGCTAATATTTATTATTATTCCAACTAAGCATAGGAGAGCTAAATACACATTAAAATTCATGTAGTATATTACTGTGAGTTTGACGATGTCCGTCCAACAACTTCGTCGAAGGAAACCAATTTTGAAGGCTGTGGAAGACATTGACGTTTTTCCTAAAGTACCAGAAACATGTTTAGAATCAACTTCATATGGTGGCTCCGGTTAGTATTTTGTTTTACTTAATGACAGGTTTGCAATATTCGCGATGTTAAATTATATTAATTTTGGATTTGTTATCCAGCATGGTCTTGTATTATATTTACTGACTTTGGGCATTGTGTCTACTCATAGATCTTTAAATAAAGGTTCTTTCATTATTCATTGATTCTCTCTGTTTATTTCTTCAACAGCGTTTTTAGTTGCTCTGGTTATAATTATTTGGCTGATGATCCTGGAGATTTCAGCCTACCTTGACACTGAGTTTAAGTTTAAATTCAGCCCTGACACAGACATAGATTCCAAGTTAACAATCAATGTGGACATAACGGTGGCTATGCCATGTGGAAGTAAGTAAAATTCTCCTACTAAAATGTTGATGATGTTGTTATTGGATTACAATACATTGTAATATTGTCATTTTATGTACAGTTGTCGGAGCGGACATAGTTGACTCAACGAATCAGAATGTAATGAAATTTGGTGAATTGGAAGAAGAATTCACTCATTTTGAACTCAATGCTCATCAGAGAGCATACTTTGATGCTAAAGCTGGCCTTAATTCGTATCTCCGAGAGCAGTACCATTCCTTAAATAAATTACTGTGGAAGAGTGAGTTCATGAATTCGCATAGCGAAATGCCGAAGATGTAAGTTTTGACTCCGAATGCATTGCTGCTAGTGACTTATTTAAATTGGGATTTGTGAATTATTTTGTTTCTTTTTAGGAGTGCTGAGGAGAAACACAATCTTGGAATGCCCACAGCCTGTCGATTACATGGTACTTTAGAACTGAACAAGGTCGCCGGTAATTTTCACATTACGGCTGGAAAGACATTGCCGCTCCCTCGTGGACATGCTCACATTGCTGCTTTTATGTCTGAACGTGATTATAATTTCTCGCATCGTATCTCGAAATTTTCCTTCGGTCAAGGGTCCCCTGCAATTGTCCATCCTTTGGAAGGCGATGAGAAAATTGCTCAAAAGAGTAATAATATTAGTTTTGATTGCTTTTGAAATACATATTATTACCATGAGTTACTACTGTTAAATAATTCGGTAATAAAATGTAGGCGAAATTCTAATAGTGCTTATGTGTGTTCGCAGATCAAATGTTGTACCAATATTTTATTCAAGTTGTACCTACCATTGTACGGACAAGGTTTTTGGTGTACAAGACCTTTCAGTACTCTGTGCGAGAACTTGAACGTGAAATTGATCATGGCAAAGGATCTCATGGGATCTCAGGAATATTTTTCAAGTATGACATGAGTGGTTTACAGGTAATTAATCCATTTTTAATTAGTACAGGATTTGTACTTTTTGAAGGCTTATTTTAAATACTTCAATATTAATTTTGTAATTTAAATGACGTTTCTCTAGGTTGACGTCACAGAAGAGAGTTACCCTTTCACATTGCTTCTAGTCAGGTTGTGTGCAATCGTAGGTGGTGTCTATGCAACTGTGGGAATGATGTATAATCATCTTTCGTTTTTCCACCGATTATTCCAGTGCTTCCGTCGCGATAAGGAAAGTAATGTTCATGCAAGTGTATATATCCCAAACATGAAACATAGTTTAGATCCCTTAATATCGAAAGATAAACATCATGGAAGAAAATTGTCTGAGTCATCTAAGCGGTCCAATACCGGAAACTTTGGTTTAGCGTTTCAGTCACAAGTTCTTGACCTAACCCAGCCCCAGTTGGTATCGGGTGCAAGCTTAGCCGCACCTCAAATTACTTTGGTTCCACTGCAAGATAATAAACGGTTACCAGTCCCAGATATTCTATCGTCTCACTCAAGTTGATTTTATAAGAATTTATCTAAATGTTTATTATACTACTAATCCTTCCTTTATTTAAGAATCGTTTTATAATAGCACAGCAACTTTATTGTTGAGTAAATACATGCCTCTGTAGATGTGTATGTCTGTGCTCAAAAACTAGTGCAACGATATAATCAAACTTTAAACACCTACATACATGTGCCATCGACAAGTATTGGAAATTTTGGTTCAATATTTTTGAGGGATCAGTCGTCAAGAATTCTTCATGGTGCCTTGGAAATGCAGTTACGGAATACCTTATCATACTTTACCTTTACTCTTCGTCCGTATACACGCAGAATTGCCAGATGCTTCTTCGGTAGCATGATAGGATCGATTGCAAAGTACATCACAAATTTTGATACTTAATTACATACTATGTACTTTTTTAATTATGTAGTTTAATAGTTCTCGAAAGGTCAACAATTTATATCTTTTAAGGTTAGCAATAATACATTGTTGGAATTATATAAAAAATGTTGAATAAAAAAATTATTTGAAACATATATCTCACTCAATTTTTATATTTAGTCGGTAGAAATTCTAGTTATGATTAAATCACAGAGTTAAATCTTATAAGTAAATATGAACGCGTTCGTACTTTATTTACCAATGATACCGTTCCAGAAAAATAATTACAATTGCAGCGACAAATATTTGTAATGTAATACTGCAATGCAATAATATAATATATACAACATTTGCAAAGTATAGTATTACAGTAAGCCAAGAAAGATGAACCCTGATGGGGTGAGATGTCAGAAATCTGAGATTTTGATGCTTGTTGCTGTTATTGGATACATCTATCTACTTTATATTGAAATACATAATTTGTGATGGCAAATGTAAAATGTGTAGTAAAATGTAGTACTTACAGCCCTTGTACACTTTTAATGCAAAGGCATGAAGCTAAAAAATTGCATTTGAATTACACTTAAACTAATAATAATATTAGATTCCTTACTTCGCTCTAAAAAAAAACAACCTGTTTTCGAAAGCTCAGCTGAATAAAAGTTAGCAATGAACTTCCGTGATACCGTCAAAATGAACCCATTACAGATATAATGATATTAGCTTTATTTTAAATTATTATTTATTAATATAATAATACTATTTCTAATATTTCTATGTGGCAAATATAAACAACTGAAAAGGAAGACAAAATAAAGCAACTCGGCTACTCCCGCACTTAAAACGTTAGATGGCGCAAACCTTCCTCAGCTTTGACGGAAACAAGAAGCTCATTCGAGAAACGTTCTTTCTACGAAAACCTTCGTACGCGACATGATGTGTTCAAAACTAATCAAATTATTTTTTCTGTAAAGCTACTTATTTATCAACATCAAACTTTATTTCGAGATAAAATTGTTTATATGTACCACCTCATTGACATTGGCTATAATATTTAAACCGAGCGCAATTAAAATTTTAATATTATGCGTACTAACGATTCATTGGGTGCCAAACACTTCATGTGTATTTGTCATTTAACTAACCACACTAGTTCATTTAACTATAAATTTGACGAACAATCGCTGCTCCGTTTTGTTGTCAAGCTGTGTAAAGTTGCGAACAATAAGTATGCTTACCATTATTGAAGTATTAAACACACGTAATTTGTACCGTTGAAATATTTAACATGCGTAATTTGTATTATTATTGATATTTATACGTATTAAATATACTTCCGTAATTTTTTTGAATTAATTTTTGGTTTCATAAAAGCTCCGCCCTTATTTGACGATGTTATGAACATTCTTAAATTAACAATTTGTTTGTTGTAGATGCCATAAAAGTTAGAACTAATCATATTTGTAACTAGGTATATGTATTTTTATGATAAAACCACAATCAGTGAGATATCAAGGTAATTTAAAAATAAATATTCTAACATTTGTAAATTTATCTCCAACCCAGATTTGTGTTAACCAGAACAATTATTAGTGTCTCACTCTATTTAAATATTGTTGTTGCCTTTTTCAGTCGCAAAATACATACATGCTTATTCCTGTTACTTTGGTTATCCACCATTGACCGTGCATCGAAGATTACAGCGTAGGTAAGTTCTGCCCGCAGTATGTACAAATGTACACAGACACTTCTTTTTGCTTATTGCCGTGATGCTTCTACGCATCCCGCGTCCTCCGTAAACTCTTCGAGTTCTTGGACGCTTTTCAGTGGCAAAGTCAGCGTACTACATATATACGAGTCTTCTGGGGTGAGAGTAGTGGAGATACACGAGGAGCGTAACCGTTCTCTTGTCTACGTTTGTACCTCAGTGTTGATGTTGCTGGCGAGGAGGAAGGATCTGTGGGAGTTGTACTGCATACCTACCTACTCAATGTGCTCACGGTAAAGTGAATCAAATAGAAAAGTTGGTACCCATTTAATAGCAAAAATATCCTTGTGTGTTGTTAAATAAACGTATCATTCTCATCTTTACTACTGCGATTTGGATCAAAATTTCGAAAATACCGTGGTTGAAGTTGTGAAATAATTCTTTAGCTGTGGTCCGCACAGCCGGAAGTTGCAAACCTCGCGGCCTTGTTGATACAAACCTACAAGACCGGTGATAGGATTGCTTTAAAAATCGTGTCAAAATTTAGAAAAAAGGAGCATTCATCTCTCTATCCTGTGGTTAACTTTATCAACATTACTTACTATACTACTGTTTAGATTTTGATGGAATTGAAAATAATCTGGGACAGCCCAATTTGATGGCGTTCATTGTTTGCTCACTGACAGCAATAAAAGCTTGAAATAGCAAATGTTTGATTGAAGCGGCTTGAAACGGAAAAAAAGTTGGATTATAATTAGATATTTGACAGGTTTAATTGCTCACGCAAATTGAAAACGAATGACTTAAGTTGGCTATTATATTGTCGTCGTGTGAGAAGTTATAACATTCACTTTGCGACTACTCTACTGCTTTATTCCCAGGAACAAAACCATTTATAACTTTGGCAAATATTCGCTTTGTTGGGCATCCGAGGACTGCGAGTGGAAAAGTGATATCGGGATTCGTATCAGGACGGGAGAATAGGAAGAAGAAGTGACTTGAGATTTATGTTTGTCATCGATTGACAGCTCTCTCTTATACACTTGTGAGTATTGCAGATTCACTGCACTGTCCTACGAATTTATTTGGGAACATAAGATGACGTCTCTCATTTCGTGACTCAACCATTGTTTTTTCTGGGGTGATTTATTACATCTTTTGCAGGGAGCGAGAGAGAGAGAGAGCTGAGTTTAATCCCATCTATACCTATACTATACTACCTTGATTTGTGTCGCCGTTGTTCCTTTGAATTTTATATTGTCACTGGATTTTTTGCAAATTTCTCAAGTGAATCATACAACTGTACTACGTTATTTTATACCTCGACAATTCCTTTTATTTTTAGTATTGCAAAGATCATCTACACAAGTGATTGATATTCTGCCATTGTACTTGATAAAGTCATTACGTCCGAGTGTGAAGAATTTTGGATTTATTTATATGGAATTTCCTCCAACCGCATAGTGTTATAAATTGGGTGTAAAATTAAATTTATAACTTTTTCCAACAACAAGAAGACCTATTGAAAATTGAATAGATTCAGTTTTAGGCAAAAGTTTTCACATTATAACTACACAAGTTTTATGAATGTCAAAAGGACAGGAAATATTCTTGTGAGGAGAAATCCCTACACATGCTCTTGATGTACTTAAATAACAAGTGAACCTTTTTACCCAAAAGTATTTTCACAGAATACATATATATATAAATATATTTATATATTTTGGATACGGGGATCAAAATGGACAAGAGAAATTTTCTTTTGGGGAGAAGTGCCGCCATCCTCCTGGTGCTCTCCGGATTTCTTCTTCAAGGTAGCACATCGTTATCATTCTATAGCTATTCCTCGCGGAAACTGCGGATATAACTTTATTTTAAATTGATTTAAGCCAGCAACCCATATCCGAATTCCATTCAACCAATTTTCCAAATGAAATTGTTCGTGTACTTGCTAAACTGCAGTAGTTCAAAAGTAAACTCAAATGCTATGCTCATCTTTTATAAACCTGCTATTTTGGGACTTGAGCATGCTCAAGTACCCTTTTGCTAGTATTCAAAACTTTATGATTCCGAACATGTATGGGAAGTAAAAGAGTTAAAAGAAGTTACAATAAGTAGGACGTTATGTAGTTTTTCTGCAACAAAGCGCAGTCACTCTTTTGTTAGAGAAAGAAAATTTCAGGTCCTTGTTTGCTTTGTCGTAATGTCCTATAATGATGTATAAAAGCTGGATCCCATAGTAAACTAACTCTTTTGGTGTAATGACTTAATCCCTGTCACCAGAGTTCCCATGGTGTAAGGTTACACCAGGTTTCAGAGTGTATTGTGTATAAGTATAGGGACTTCCTATGTATTTCGACAGCAGAGGTTGCAAAGTAATGATTGTAACCCGAAGGTCCTGAAAATTTCTTGTAACTAGTTAAGATATCTTTATGTACTTGGGGATGAAGGAATGAGACAGGACCGCAGAACAGACCAAGGAATTTACGACCATCATTGTAAACTGTGGTGGAGCTGTGTAGCCAGCTCTCTCTCACTCACTCTCAGACATTATTGCATTGTCCTTAGAGCAATAATACAGTCATAAACGGAGCATTTTTCGATTTTGACGTCTTCATTCTGCCCAAGGTTGACAGTTCATTATCAGTTTTTATTATCTTCCGCTCAAATTCCAAATAATATTAGCAGTTCTTGGCAGTCTTAAATGCTCCAAAGTACTTGTTATTTCCCTCACCAAGACTTGTTCTTCATTCCAATCGTACTGGCAAAATAATTACATTTTATTTTGTGTTAATAAGCGAATATGTTCAGTATTCTTATATATTATTACCTTAAATCTATACAATCTAGTTTTCTGCTACAAAATGCTCGTCATAAAAACTTCCAGTTGTTAAATATTTAGGAATTATTATTACCAAGAGCGATTTCAATTTTTTTAAGCTTAATTTGACAGAAACACGGACCCGTTTTCGTGTTTTGGCTTTCCGAATAAAAATTTGACTCTTTTTACGTAGTAAGTTACCCAAACAATAATTTGCTCGATTAGCATATCTAGTGAGTATAGGAATGCTCGGTCTTGTTGAGAACGTCTAGTTTTTATACCAGGACTACGTGGTAATAATTTATGAAATAATTAGAGAATGAGTTCGAAATACACGAGTTTTTCTCCGGACTTTTAACTCCTAACACCGCCAATTCACTGATTCCGAGTGAAACAGTGACAGCAGGATCATAATGAACTTCTTCCTTTCCTTCCACCTGAAAACTTCTTCTACAGTGCAGTGTAACACGAACCTTTTATAGATACTTGGAACCAGGAGCTTAATAATTTATTTAAGAAAACGCGAAAAAAATAAAAAGCAATTCTTATGCCACATTTTCTATAACAATCCCACAAACGGACACACGGCTTGAAACTATAAGTATCTACATACAAACATAGCAGACGAGCAGAGCAAAAATGAAAACAAGATTTGAGCCAGTTTGGATTACTGGCAGCATAATGGGTCATCAAAATGTGCTTTATGAGTCTATTACTACCCTCTTTTTCTTTAGTACTAAAGAGTATAGGTATAACCTTAAAGCTTAGCTCTGAAGGCATTTTAGTCTACTTGTCTCTCTGTATCCGTCATAAGTTTAGTCCAGAGTTCAAGACTGGATTTGACATTATTGTTACGAGGGCGATGACAACCACGACGGATGATGATGGTTACACATGTGCTGTAGTAAACTCTACTACTAATGACCAGAGAGTATTATTATACGAGCAAAAAAACCAGGTGTAGTAAGTATATGTTCCTATATTACATACTACTAGTTACTACATCTTTGCTAGTAATGTTTGGAGCATTTTTACGAACCAAGTTACATCGCAAAATTATATGGGTACCAGCAATCTTTTATAAATTACTCACATCATGTGCAAACAGATTCTCTGTTAGAAGAGCTTTTGATAGCTAAGCAATGCAAAGACGTTATTTTTTGAGTAATTTCGTTATAATTTGAGTTGATACATATGCAGACGAAATAAAGAAAAGACTCATGTGACATAGTGATAATGTACCTGTAGTAGTGAAGCAGCTTCCTCTTTTTTCCCCTTTCCTCATCTCGTAAAAATAAGCCGTTTGCTTTAAATTGTCCAGATCTCTCGCCTATTAAACTTGTACTTGTTTTTACGGAGCCCACTGCTATACAAGGAGGGATTGTGTAAGAATTGGATATTTGTACGTACAATAATAAGAATTGAAGATGCTTGTAGATATAAGAATTAAAGACTTTATATGTAAGTGAGGATGGTTATATAAGATTTGAAAATCTTGTATCTACATAGTACATATCAGTATAGGTATACTCTTTTCGCATTCGAGCAAAAAATCCTTGTTTCTTTTATTTTTTTTCTCTACTCTAGATCAATGTGCACGAATGGGTTTGAACACTAAAACTTTGACTACTCTGTGTTACCGTTTTGTTTTTCTTATGCAGTCTTTTTGTAGTTGGACTTATGGCTCTGCTCTGTTCTTTTCTTATAGCGTAAAAATGAACCCATTTCTTGTACTAAATTCACACACACACACACACAGAGGTACTTCTTATACCAAAAAAGGGTTTACAAAATAAACTTTTCGTCTGCATCCCAGGAAGCTAAATAAGTATAATTGTGGTTGGGTATCTGTATACTTTATGAATTTGAGCTTCGTAGTTGCGTTCGTAAAATTGAGGTTTGTATCTATATGCGGACATGTTTTGAAAATGTTGGCCCTGTATCAATGTGTATGATAGCTCTAGGTAATAGGTATGTTCATAAAATTGACTTACGTGTACCCTGCACTTGGTGGACAACAAAACCAACCCTTCATGGGTTGGAATTGAGTCATTTTCTTTGCGGGTTTCAGTTTCAGTTTTTACGGCTTCATTAGAACATCCTAAACCGGGGCTTGTGTACAAAAGCTATGAATGGAACTACAATAATACGTCTGTGTGTATGAAGTATAAGTATATTAGGTTGTTGTAGTAGCAACAGCTTGGGATGTTTTATGTATTCTGTTTTAATATATGCTTAAATTTCTAAATAGCGTGGAAGTACACACAGATGAAAATACACACACGCATCACTATATAGTATTGTTACTTCGGTGTGGAAGATAACTTTGGAAACAAAAACATAGGCGACCAACTTTTGGTTTACACGTTATTTAATGTGATAAATAAGTCTGTATGGTTATGTTCACTTACAATTCTATCTTTGTTGGTAGCTGTGAACATGTAGAGATAATATGCAGTAGTCAGGAGTTAATCGTCAGGAACAGACTACCTTATATGTTCTGAGAATGATGCCATAGAAACAGCCTCGAAAAACCTAGGTTTTATCTTGTTTTTATGTGGTAATCATTAGGGCCGCTCCAGTTATATGCATGCATGTACCCACAACGAAGAAAATCATAGGTCAGTCCAGACAGGAATGAATTCACTACAAATTTCCTTCTCCCATTATCATTATGCTAGAGTTTAGGACAATGCTGAGAGGAAATAAGCAACAATGTGAAAAGAAGGTTTAAATATCTTGTGCAATGTAGTCCCAGATTTACAATTATTTAATTCTTTGCGTACACATAGCATATGTTGAGAATCGAGAATCATCCCTGAAGCTATGGTTTTGTGCAGTGCATGCACATATATTCTCACATGTATAGGAATATGAGCACTAATAGTATGTATAAATATGTGAATGTAAATATGTAGACGTAGTTAATAAAGCATTTTTACAATTTACCCCGGCCACAAGGGCTACGTAATTGCGTGATGAATGCCAGGGTAACAGTTGCGTTTCCAAAATTATTCCAATCTCTACCTTAAATATATGTGTTTTAGTTATTCCAATTAGCGCCCACCCAGACGTAAGTCAAAGTTTATTCACTCAAGTGATACGAAGGCTCCAGTAGTAATATTGTAATATAAAACTTAAGCATAGTAGTTATATTAGTATTAGTGTATTCTATATATGTACATCATTATTTTGGAATGCCCCTTCAATCCATTATTTAGTTCCAAAGCTTGTTCAATAACACCCTTTTGCCAAACGCACATTTTCGATTGCAGCTTTTTCTACACATATCATTACATATAACAGGTAAGCAGATTGCAGGGCTAGATACTAATCTATTAATACAATTTTCATGTTTTTAGGTTAGAGTTTAACACGTTTACTTTTCTGTGGTTGTTCGTATGTATGTATCTATGTTCGCTGAATTTAGGACTAGATAATGTAATAATTGAAAACAGTTATTTTAATAATTTTATGAGCATCAAGAACTTTGAACTTTCCATGGACCTTAAAAAATACTAATCTCTAAAGAGAGTTCTTATTGTTGAGGATGAAAACCGGTCTTTATCTTAATATACTCTTTTGGATCTTATGACGTGTGGTAATGTGCATTTTCCACACCATAACCACAGTTGCAACTCTATGCATCTCTATATATTAGTAGCTACTTTATTGCATCCATACTACCCATACATACCCTCATGTTCATAACATTAATAGTAGTCAATTTATTATTACTTATCTGAAACGGGTATGCCATCATAAGATGCTTCGTAATATCCCGTGCTTAAACCTCAGGGAACCTGCTTTTTTATTAGAAATTTCTTTAACTTAGCTATTATCAACTTGTAATAAGATTTACCTGTATGGCGCTCATACTCCTGTTTGGACTTGAAAAGTTTAACATTTTTTTTACTGCCGTCTTCATTTTTACTTTACTTTTTATTTGTGCGATGAAACAAGCTCTTTAAGCGGTAATACCTGCCAGTACGTAAAGAATTGGGTGTTTTATGCCATGAGCTCTCCTCTCTGATCAAGCAAGCATTTGACAAATGGATAACGATGACGTGATCTTTTTTCGGATTTTGTCGTGTCTTCCCAAATTTTTTATTCGAACTTGACTAGCTTGCGACTTGACTAGCGTCACTAGCGATAGAATCATATATAGGGTTTTGGCCTTAATAGTCAGGATACAAAAGCATGAACAAATGTTTGAATAAATAGGAGAAAAATAATTGTGGCAGTGTTTACGTAGTTTAACCGAGTCTAGGAAAACAACTTCAAGTCATGCTTGATGGGCGTATATGGAATGGAAGATGATGACTCTTCTTCTGGGTATACCTATCTATCTGCTATTATATATTGCACTGTATGGTAGAATTCTTTCTGAATCATTTCTTTCCGAGTTTTGCTTGGTAACGTTTCGGCCGTCATATTTTTAGAACAAGAATTTGTCATCCATGTTTAATTCACTTCACTCCTTTGATCTCTGTAGTACAATCCATGCTCGTTCGTTATCTGATGAACCTAAGTATAAGTAATCTGATTTACTCTCCTGAGATTCTAGTTAATTGTATTTGTTCTCTTGAGGGAATTCATAATAGCAGAGCACTTGTGTGAAGTATACATGCATATGTTTATTTCGTTGTAATGGCTTAAAATTATAGTCCCCAGGTACATACTACAGTAATATGCAGTTGTCATAAGTATAGTTAAAAACTATTATTCGTTTTATCATCCGGTTTTGTGCATGTGCGTAGAATGCAATGTTAACATACCTCTATGGAGCACAAACTAACAACAACAAGTAATGGTCATCCAATTTGATCGTTTCATTTGTCGTGTACGTATATGCAAGGTACATATTCCTTGTGTTGTGCAGTGCACGCACTTGAAATTTTACAAGTACTACCACTCGAAAAAGAAGAAGTGTTTGTCATTATTTGGGCTCTCTCGAAGATGCTTGCGCTTTAAATCACAGGGGTTTTCACGGAAATAATTTTGCAGAGCCCGACGTTCGTGAGGTTTGCAATACTAGTATAGTTCCTGTACACAATGGTTGTTTCATTATGCAGTTAAAGTCCACTCAGCTGATTGGCCACTCACTAGAATATAATTTTGATGAGGTGGTAAATTGATTTCATGAGGTGATGGGTGCTTGCTAGAGTAATAATATTTAAGGCTTCGTATCATACTTATTATTAGCAGTTGTGGTAGTATACCTATAAATCCTAATTTGATGCGACGTGCAATAAAAGTTTCTTAATGCAAACAGCATGCCATGAATAATGAAAGCTGTAATAATGGAGATTTATTGTATCATTAGTTTAGAATAACACAACATTAGGTACCTTCATATGAGGATAGAATAATAAAAATTTAATACAGCTGTATACTTCTCCAGGATTTTGTCCCTCATGAAAACTCCGCAAATATTTACACATCAAACAGGAAAGATTTGTGTGTACCAAACCAAGTCGTAACACAATGCTGGCATAATTTGTGAAAATATAACTTTTTGGTACCTACAAGCAGGTGTGTATTTAGACTCGTATTTGTGCACTTACATATAAATATGATCGTGGCAAATAAACTCAGGTTTCTTATCCTGTTGCTAAAGAGAAGGACAAGAAGTTTCAACTTTTCCCAGGGCGGTACTGTGAATAATATTTCAAGGACGTTCTTTTTCCTGTAAACAGTGCAATTTCAAACTTCCTATGAGAAGTTTTAAGGCAAGTATTCCTATTTAAAATGATGATGTAAAGTTTCAAAAATTAATACGAGTTGCAATCGCTGACAAATTAGGTTTTAATTCCTGCGGTTGACTAGAATAACTTGATCGAACGGGTGTTAAAAGTTTTTGGTAAAAAATGTTTAGTTAATGAATCTCAACGTGTGAACTAGTTTTTTGTTCCTTCGAATATTATTCTGTTTGCCGTTGGATGTTTTTGGTTTTTTGGTATAGAGTCATAAAATATATGGAATAATGCCACGTACAATGTGCATCAAGTAAAAATGGCTGCTGCTGCATACAGCTTATTTCACGTTAGATCGTTATTATTGTGTACAATGCTTTGCTTGTTTCTGACCTAAAGATATTTTTCGGCAGCTTAACTGAGCCTTCCTGTCTGTCTGTTGGATACGCTAAAACGGAGGAAAAAATCCATTTATTTTGCCCAAAAGGCGTATCTCACCTTGTCTGTGTATAAATCCGTGTTATTAAGCTCCAAACATGTACGTATACATACATATACTGTACTTCGGTCGAATCTGCAGCCGAGACGATATTTGAGAATGTTACAACATAACAGATACATATACAATGCTCACCATAGCAACTTCAACTTACATACATATTTGCACTTATTCCCAGCCTGGCGATGGTTGTAGCTATGCTTTGAACCGTGTAAATTGTAAGTGTTTTGTAAAATAACGTTGAAGAGTGGATGTAATACACGAGGGAAGTAGCAAAATGGAAGGATCTTTCTACTTTGTGATGAAAAAGATACAAAAATAAATTGGTTGTTTCTAATCATTGTTGACTCTATACCTTCCGTCGCATCCTTCCTATAATTATTTTAGTGCAGCTACTTAATAATACAACCGTTTTTTCAATCATCGGATTCACAGCCGAAAACTCCCACGACAAAAAGTGTACCTACCCAAAAATGTTTAAGACACAATTCTAGATGAAATGGCCTAGACGAAGGTATTAGTGTGTAAAACACCGTATTGTATCACAACCGTTGTTGTGCGTACTTATACTTATACAAGTGTGGTGCTACTAAAGAGACAGTGTGGTGATATTCGGGACAAACAGCTACATAATAGAGGTAGTAACAAGAGAGATAGTTATCTCATGTGGTAATTCTTTTTCTTCCCTGGAAGGTGACTGATTCGCTGGGTAGAAGTTTGGAAGTTGAAAAATATCACAGCATCCGGATCTTCACGCTTGACAGCGTAAATTTACGAGCGGTAGAAAAGGTGATGCTTATGAAAAATTTCTTGCCTTTATCTTTATTCGCAATCCGTGATGTTTATACGGTACAGAGCTGAAGAGGAAATCTAAGGACGATGTCCTGACTCTCAGGACCCGTGGATTTGTATTGTAAATACAAACTTTTTAAAAGTATGGTATGCTATACGGGAACAAAGTGGTAATCACTATTCGCTAACCATTTACGTAAATATTAAAGTTGTGCGTATATTCCTATGTATATCGTTATACTCCAACTTGGGCATTTACGTTCGGTCAGTTAGGCAGCTAGATTTTTCTCTCTCGCTTTTATAAAATCGTTAGTGTTCAAACTCAGTATGGTAGAACATCCTTTTGTAGTCACTCCTGACTTTTACACAGACTTTATTAAATTTATGTTAGCTTTCAGTGTGCATGCGAGTGCATCATTCTTATTGACTGGAGCTTAAATCCTTGTTGATGGCTGCAAAGTATGGGGAAACTGAAAGGTAATCGATAAGTAAGTAGCTGCTCCATGTCTGAAAAAATAAGCCTTCCAGTGAGCTTCATCGATGAACTGTAAAAATTTTGTTTTCCTATTTTGAATTATTTTAACCCGAGATGAATTCTAAAATATCACGTTCTTTGTCCATACATACTCTTTACACTTGAATGACAATCGGTAAAACCTTATGGAATTGAATTGGAAGCCATTCTGGTATTCAACTTTCCTTCACACAGGTATAAGTGCCATATCTGGCTGCATTAGAGTCAGCTGAATTGTTGAAAATAGCCAGTATTTCATTTCTTTAGGTGTATTTATATATTTCCTGTAGTTAAATATGTATCAAATACAGGAAATTGATACTTTGTGTATTGCAAGCTTTGGTCTGACAACATGTCTTGAGCTGTTGTGTCTCCCATTCAGTTAAATGATGACTGCGTTATCAAAAGGCACCTGCATGTCCATATGCACTTTTATTGAATAAGTACGACAACGTAGTGTCAAGAGGAGGTAGAGACTCCGTACCGACTTTACCTGTGTACATGTGTCTACATCTTTACTTGAGCTGTCATGGTTCTATGAGCTCTGACCTTTTTCTTTAGACCATTGTTCAGTTGGCAGTGATGATGACATAATTTCTTTTTCACAGTGAGTCGTCACTCTTGTCGACATTTCGTCGCTTCACTACTCTCCTTTAGATTACTCCATAGCCGTTCATCCTCGACTAAGTCTCGGCTGATCCACGATTTACTTTTGACTTTAATATGCACACGGATGCATCCTGGGCTGCAGAAGTAACTCTTCAATAGAATGTATGTGTTAGACCAACATCAGGGTAAAAACCTTATGGTTGTTTTATAATAACAAAGGGCTGAGGTGTACACCTTCTTTGATTTGAATACCTTCTCAGTAGTATTAACTTTTGAGCGGTAAACCTTACTTCCTCAACTGCAAAGACATAGAAAATTGTGTTGGTGCGAGTCAGTTACATGCGTATGTATCTATATATGTATATCTAAATACACCGCATACCTACTTAGTACCTTGATTTTCAAGTTTGAATGGAAATCTCTAAAGAGGTATTAATGCCTCGCTTATCTTGCATTCAGCGTTTGTATTCAAGCCAACATTGAAAGAGCGCACATTCATGGACAAAAACATTGTAACAAACAAACAAGACGAAAGGAAAACTCAAAAGAGGGTCCGTGTGGGTTTTCAGGCCTGATAATAGCAAAGTTATGGACAGGCAAAAGAAAACGCTATTGTTGTTGTGCAGAGCATTAGGGTCGAGTTTCCAGTCAAGAAGTCGAGGTAGGTAAGTTTTCCCTGAGTTACGTATTGCTCCACTCTATAAAATGATTAAATTATAAATTACCTAATATCCCCTCAGAACTGCCTTCCATTAATCAAAGAGCTACGTTTGCTCTTAACAAATACCTTGACAATTTTTGAAACACCTGGGAGAATGCTGTACCAAAGCAAATAGTAACTGTAGCTATTAGAATAAATCAGTGTTCAAAGGTTTCATATTATGTACCGATTTGGGTCGATCTAGTAGTTATAGTAGTAGCATCAACACATGTTACTTGATCATTACAAGATCAGAAAGTGAAATGTGTATGTAATTTGTGCATTCGTTTCAATACTGAAAAGATAGCTGAAGCCCTTCCACAAGGGATGGTTTCGTTTAGTTGAATGTAGATACATGTGTTCAAGTAAAGTCAGTATTTATATTGGAGTCATTTTATTTCCCAACTACAGATATTTTGTCTAAAGTTGGACAAGTATAAATAATCGTTAGCAAATCCATGTAAAAGCAGTGAAGGAAGAGTAAAAGGATGGGGGTTAGGAAAGACAATTCAATTTTACCAGCGGAATAACATACTTATGTATGTAAGTCAAGATGGGGAAGTGCATAGGAGGAGGTTTGTAAAGGTAACATTTTCATTAGAAAAATAGAGATGTCCAGAGATTAGAAATCTATTTTAGGGGTGGTCCAGTCATTTATTTACCGGCACCCCGGAGTTTAGGTCAGGATCGTCTCTCAGTAGTACTGTACGCTCTACCTGAGCTCATGACTCAAAGCATACGGACACATGGTCTATAATGCTCAGCCTATAAAAGGCTAGGGAACACCCTATGAAGTCTCCACGATGCAATCCTTTTCCATTTTTTCCAAGGCTACGGCTTCCACCAATCAGTCTCCTGGCATCCGTTCGTACAACGGCGTTATTTCTGGGATCCTGTATGCACTGCTATATGGAAGAATACTATCATGGTGTGTGTCAGTAAAACGATTTAAGTATCTATAAGTATATAATTACACTAAAAGGTATATGCTTACAATCTTCCATAGATATATGAACTTATGCATTTCATAATTTCGGTATACTTCTATATTATTGTATGTAGAATTTTACGAATGGCCGGGGTTCCAATACAGGAGGTATCATAAAATACATTTGTTTTCAACTCATACAGTTTAATTACAAGGAAGATAAAAGATGTTTATCACAGTCAGAAACGGAGACAAACGGAACATCTGCATCAGTCCTAGCTTGTCAGTTTATTCAATGCTGGTGTTACCTTTGATTACACAGAATGTTGTAGGTCTGGCTGTAATGTCTTAAAAATTAATTAACACAACACACAGTAGCCCTTTCATAGACGTATAGATGCTTCAGTAATCGTGACTTGAGTTTTTAATGGTTTCCTTGCTCACCGGCTGGACCATTTCAGTATAATTCCCCTGTGTCTTGTACAGATCGTAGCATGCATCAAAGCACTATATGAATATGAAATTAAGCTCATAGCTATATTCATGCAGCTAGAGGTGCTAGATCAACTGACATATCAAATTTAATTTGGAAATTTTGGAGCTCCGTGAAAAATTTAGTATATAATATGAGGTCTAGATTGAAATACGTGTCACGGAAGTCAAGACAGTTTATGAACGGCTTAATCCAATCTTACTGTAAAATTCTGTCGTCGAAAAGGACAGGAAATTCTCTACTACTTACATACGTAAGTGTCAAGTTGATGTTATTTTGAAAAATGATGTGTGAGCGTCCAGAGCTGAACAACAAGATCAAGTTCCAGAGTTGAGCGTGTGCTGCCAACAGTTCATCGCACAGGGCAGAGCAAAAGCTAAAAAAGTATGTCACATTTGAATGTCAACGTCAACGGTAAAGTTCATAAGGGAAGAGAGCTGAGGAAAAGGCGGTGGAGAGGTGCGACAGACAAGAAGGAAAACAGAATGTCTTTGTGAGAAAACCAGAAGGACAGGGGACGTGTACAAATGGAAAAAGTAGAAGACCACGCGCGAACAACGGGCTTGTCATCTCGTAACTCGTAAGCATTCCGATGTCAACTTGAAAACGTAAAGAAAAGGACTTTTCTTCCGTGTGTTAACTTCGCTTCTTCATCTTGTTCCTTTCCCATATCTCCATCGCTCAATGACTAGGCTCTATTTATTTCCCAAAACCTCCCAGCCCTTATCTGCCCTGTAAATTCGTTAGTGCAGCTTAGCAGCTCCTACATATATTTATTCCTCATAGCAGGGCATGGACTCGGATTTTAATTGTGAGGTGCTTGATTTACTCCGGGTCCTTCCAATGGAGCTTGTCGACAGACTTGCTCCTTCCAGATGACAATGACTTTCCAGATGTGAAGTTGGGACTTATAAGCTGCATAATGTTAGCAGCAGCCCATTTGAGATAACCTGAATATGCAAATCATATTGTAGTTTATGTAAGTATCATGGACTTAAGACTGGTTCTCCAGGACTCCTTTACATATTACTTTACTTCTTCAATGTGAAAAGATCGGTTATTTAAGAAGGCGGGACAACATTGATAATCAGAGATTAGAGGAAACTCAACGAGTGTCTTGTGGAAAATTGTATATGTAGAGAACACGAATACCCCTATCTTTTAGCTATTACACAAAAGTTATTTATACAATTATGCACAGATGGCAAAGTCTGAATATCGTTGACATTTGTATTTATACAGATGCTTGATTATGAGCAAGCTGCCAGTGTATTGCCTGCCCTGACTTCATATATGAGAATTAATGCCGATGAAATCCTATTATGTAAGATTTTCTTTCTCTTTTCACAGGGTGATAATGCTTCTTGAGCTTCACCCAAGAAATTAAAGCGATCTTTAGAGGAAAGCGGAGACAATAGGCCACATAATCAAGTTTGACATCATAGTATTGTCCTGTCAAGTAGAATTTGATGGAATATTTTCGTCGGTCGTCCAACATAACACATCCTATATTCCTGTGACAATAGGGAATTTTTTCGCTCAAATAAGCCGAGTCATTTCCCATATATACTTCGCTTTTAGATTTGCTATTCGGTCGGAATATAACAGTATGGAGCTGAATCATTACAATTGTTGTGGGGGATTTATTCCGTCTATAAATATCAAGTCCTTACATGTACATATTACAATTTACAAGTTAGGTTCGGCTGTTACAATCCGTAGTTTCCCAGAAAAATTCCCGTTTTCTCCTCTAACGTTTATCAATTTACCTTTCTCAATCCCCTCACGGGCTTATTAGAGTGCATGAAATATATGGGAAGGTACAAAAAATGTGTCCTATACAGCAGGTGCAGGATCTCATTATCAAAGATAATATTTTACACCGAGTATATCCAACTCGAGCTAGAGAAAAATGCAAGTTGATGTGGATTAGTTAATTTTTTTATGAGACAGCTTTAGAAAGCGTTGCCATAAAGTAAAACACGACGGGAACTTTTACGAATGCAAACTATCGATCGGTGGAGCACATTTACGATTTTTTCAACGGTTGAATGTAGCTCTCCAGGACCAATGTTTTGCTATATATAGCCTATAAACTGAATAAGGCAAGAGTAATGTATAAGGAGAGGCATTCTCTATTTTTAATTCACATGCTAGGTCTCCCCAACAACATCTTCAGAGAGATGCAGTGTAATGTCTTCATCCAAAGGTAAGAATGGAGGACTTGATGATCATGGATGTCTTAATGATCAAAAGCGATGTACCTATATGCAGTTTACGACTATACGCACTTTACGTGTACTTATATAAGAATCCCAAGTTGTACAGGTAGATGTTACGATCCTTAAATTTTTCTTGCCAGTCGTAGGCGAGTCGGTAAAATACCAAAACTTAGGTGGACCGAAACTGGCTCGGTGGGATATGAGTTGTAGAGGGATGCTTACGAGTTTGTATACAATCACTTGCTATTATAAAACCTGGCCTGTGTGTAGCAGTTAAGCGACCGTTTGTAGTAGATTAGGTTTTAAGACCAAGACGTTAAACCCAGTACTGTCCGGGCAGCTTAACCAGTACAGTGTGTCCACTCGAAGGATGAATATATACCTTATACACGCTTGTAATACCTTCATGTAGTATGTAAGTAATTATGTATGAAGACTCCAATGGTAGTACGTATATACCTTATAGAGACGTCTTCATGTATCCATAGTGACTGCAAGTGCCATAGTATTATCTTTACGGCAGGTTTTATGTACGCGCTGTAACTGCGTAAAGAGCATTATACCTATAATGACGATCGTCTGGGCTATGGTAAGGGAAGATACTAGTTTTTTGTCCACAAAAGACAAGGTTGTGAAAAAGCGACTTGTTGTAATCGACTGGTGGATGTACCTGGGGTTTACAGAGAAGAAAGGAAGCACTAATGAAGAGATCACATACTTCTTGCTCCATAAGCGTCGATGAAGATGTTATTGTTATCAGCCAGTTGACATGAGCCACGACGGAGGGGAAACCAAAGCGTATTGGCTCAATTTTCCTGCTCACCACACTAATAATAAACCGTATCAGCTGTGTATTTCCGATGAAGTCTCTGGATATTTACAAATAATAGTGCTTTGTATTCCACCACCAATTGTATGTACGTCATTCAGACACCTCTATCTATGTACTTCACGGACACGAACTTCATGTAGTATGTATGTCGCAATTATTGCTATCTGCAGTTCCTATCCCGCCTAAGGGACCATTCCATGGAAAATCGATCAGGACCGTATAGAAAGGAGAAAACCATAAGAAGTTCACTTGATGAAGGGGAAAAAATTAATCCTCTTAATTCTCTCTTGCATTGTGGAACTCATCCTTGACTTTAAATCGATACATAGAATGCACTTGCACTTAAAGACATTACTTCTACATACTCTCCATCCATAAATATACTCAACCATCAAAAATCCAGGTACACCAGCAATTGCAGGATATTTGTGTGGATACCAGTTAAATCAAGCAGACGGGCGACATGAGATAATGAACATTACTTGACTGTGTACAAGCACACATGTAGAGATGAAGAGAATGAGCGAGAGATATTTATGATGAGAGTTAACATTCGTATCATTGAACATAAATTGATGCCGATGTTCAAGATTTCCGTACAGTCATCATCTTCGTCACACCAGGAACATTATCGACGTTGCTCGGAGACTGCGGATTTCCATACCATTGCCTCTCTTCTAGCTTTTGCTCTCTGTCATTCTCCAGCGAGTAACTCCAAAAATGTCTTCCCGTGTATCTATTGACTAAACTCAAGTTTTTCACCAACATTATCTTCTCCCCAGGCCTGAGTATCAACTAAAGAGCGTTCCGTTGCCACAAACACGATTTGCTGATCTCACACGGCTGTTCATGCATGTTTATTTGGAGGTTTGGATATAGGAACTTTTTAACGTTTGTGTTTTTCCATACTGCACGTGGGATTTCAAGACCACGTTATTCCAACTGAAGCTAGATTGTCAACGTAAATGTTACTTATACCGAACGAAATTGTTTATCTAGAATACAGTAATAGGTAAAAGAATGAGGTTGTATACGTATAGAACAAGAAGATCTGTTTGGCTACGGAGTCAAGTTTTTGTTCCACAAATGGAGACTTGGTTTATCTTATATACTTATAAGATACCATGGAATATTCTTTATAGGGGATCTCAGAAGCTACGTAGTATTTGTTTTCCGGCTTAGTATACTAGAAGTGAGAACGAAAGATGTTATAGTTTGATTTGATGTCGATAAAATCTTGACGCCTTACTTACTATATAGGTTCATAATATATTCTTAGATCCTCTCCTCTCGTGAAGTCTCCATTGAGGACAACTCCGTGATGGTCATGTTCATGTCGTCTTTTTTACACTTGTGCTTCTACAGAACGGGTATAGGAATTCAATCCATAAAAAACTTCATTTATCGGAAACGACGGACGGAAAGACGGTCTTGTCGTATAATTTCCATCGTATAAAGGCGGTTCTTGCTAGAACGTTCTCACTTGTCTGCCACTGGTTGGAAATGTTCCGGTTAGCATTAAGGTATAGTTCGGTGCGAGTGCTCCTGTATAAAGAATCTTAAAAAATTCTATTGAGACATTATTTCCGATTTACGGTTGAGCTGCAGTCGTTATGTTTTAAATCGAGCTTACCCTCCGGAATTTTAGTGTTTCTTCACAAGTGTCCACAAGGCTAGTTGAACTTCTAAATTTTATTGATTTCTTATAAATTCTAACACCTATAGAGACAATGTTCCGTTTTCAGAGCAATGCGTCTCTTCTTTCGTGAAATTTCATGATTTATCCACATTAGAGCTGTAATGTTTAAACATAGGGGCAATTTTCCATTTGTCCTGACGTCACAGGATTAATCCTTGCGGTCATGCAGATGTGCACACATGATGCACCGCAAACTTGATTGCTTAAGTGGTTTGGAAGGAAAAACATGGAATTTGAAACTTTTTGTAAACCAGAACTGTCTTTGGGGATTGATGGATGTGTAAATTTAAGTACGCATGTGATTAGTCAACTTGAGGGACTAATTTACGTGTGATAAAGCTTTATGCAGCAGTGTCATAGGTGAGACCAAGAAAAATTGTATCTCACCACATGACATTGACATTGACTTAAAGTGGCATGTCAAAACTTTGGCTGTTGCAGATCTTAATAATGTAAACGCGCACCTATGCATGTATGTATACCTACAAGTTATTTCTACCTGGTTGTATATAGATGCTTTATGCTTTCTTAACCAAATAAAATGATGCTTATAGGTGACGTCTAAAGTAGGTTCGTCTATAAGCATTGCTAATTGATAAAGGTGTATTGTGTAAACGCAAAATTAGCATTTGAGAATTGGGAGTACAGCTACAGTCATACAGAGCACAGCTCAGCACCAGTAGAAAACTCGGCTTTCATCAATAGTTCATTGAAAGACACATGCAGGAATAAATGTGTGAGGTATAAACCGTAAAGAATGAAGTGCTAATGAGAAATGTTTTGCTCGCAGTTTATGACGATGAGGTTCATAAGTTCAGAGTGTTGATAAATGTGAGATTATTTTTTTCCCTCCGCCACATTTTTCACAGTTTCACGGTGGATAAGGCTAGTGAATTATTATGCTCTTATGAGTAAGAGGCATAAACGCAGTTAACTCTTCAAGAGGCGAGTATTATTATGTATATCATCATCAAAGTATTTCCATCTGTACTGTAAAGGTATCGTAAATGTATAAAAATATGGATAGCAGTAATTCGAGTTTCAACTTTTTTTTATATGCAGAGAGGTTACTACAGAATAAGGAACTATACCATGGCAAGAAAGTTTTGACGACTTTTTACAATTTTTATGTGACGTCTCCCTCTCCGCACTCACTTAGTCTCTTGCTTATCGCTCCAACTGACTTACTTTTAAAACGTCGAGGTGAAGATGACTTGTTATTATTGAGGCATTCTTGAGAAAAGTTTTCATGACTTGCCTTTGCTCCGTCTGTGTGTACGAAAAACATTTATGTAACAACAATAAGCAAGAAGCGCTTGAAGTTGATTAGAATTATTGATGTAAATCCAAAGTGTTGAATAGATTAAACTTTAACAGCCGGTATAAGACTAATTCATAAAAAGGGTCTTATAGCTCTTGAATGCCAGGAAGGAAACCTGCATTGATATTTCAATTACAGCAGAGGAAAAACTCAATTGCTATCTGCATGTACGTACACAAGCTTCAACACTTTGAGGCAAAGGTTTAGCATTCTAAGCAAGCGGCCTTAATAGCTGTACGGTGAAAACAAATCAAATTTGATATAGCTGCAGGTTTATGCAACGGCTGATAGCTCATTTACAAAATTATATTACATGTAGGGATTACATGCTAGGAAAAGTCGGTCGCATCGCAATATAAGCATAAACCCTCATTGCAAGGCCGTAGGAAGGTCTTAATATAGTGAAAATAGTACGTATAGAAAATACAGACGAAGTTTATACTATCCGTACAACGAAGATATACAGATCCTTTAGTTGAGAGTGTAGACGTGTGCATATATCGACAAAAATTGAGGCTGAAGTCCAAATCAGTACTTATATTTTTAGTAGAGAAAGAGGGAGTCTGTATGATCATCATTATTGAGATGAAGAGTAGTACCTGTCCGTCTGTGTACACTGGTCTTAGGGTATCATGCAGTTGTATAGCATAACATATAAGTACAGGTTTTACGTGTGATGTGATGTTTCTTCTTTTGGCTGCTCTAACGCTCTCTCATTGGAACCCCCACGATGCGGCACGATGCCCACCAAAGAAGACGGACTTCCCACGTGGAGACGTTTGTCTTCAAAACTCCAATGAGTACTACACACCTTTCTCATCCGAATAAAGATTCATCCCCGTATGTCGGACTACACCTTTCCAGATCCATGTAGTCCCCCTATTCTATATATAGGTCCCAAGACTCATCTGCTTGTTGGAGTCACAAAAAGTACAACTCTATCCGGAACATGATGTGGGCTTTAAGTATGCACCATGTTGGCTTTATGCATGTAACATGACGTGTGCTCTGACACTGTATACATAGTCATGCCTTAAAGGACTTTAGAGCTCTCTTTTATCAAGTTGTTATCATTATCATATGCTGGTCATATAGCTCAGCTGGTCAGAAGAGTAAAAAAAACTTCGGAGATTTAGTTTTAGCCATGAGCATCATCATCATATCATGATCACCGGTTCATCTCCTTCACTTCCCTTATGTTATTTATATTTATTGTGTTCAACAACAGCACACTCTACAAAGGCTTAGTTTACCGGTAATTCTTCTATAGAAAGGTGTTCATACGGAAAACCTTTATCCCATGTGTTTATATGCATGGTCTAAAAAACTGGCGTAAGACATGTACATGCACTTTTAAAACCTGTTTAAACGGAATTATACTCGGTGCATACCATGGTTTTGTACAAGGTCCGGTTGTTACTACAAGAACGGGAGACACCGTAAATCCGTAAATGTGGCACGGAGGTCCCTCTGTATTATGTATTGAAGTACCTGCATGTCATATTTATACACATTTACATCATGAGATGTTTCCAACAAGTAATAACTTGTTGTAGACACTTGTGAAGTTTTCAAAATACTTTAAAACTTCTTCATAACACATGCTATTCAGTAGGTTTCATAAGGCTAATAAAATCTACCTACCTGAGTCAAGTGAGCCATCGTGATAGGAGCGAGGAAGCAGTGGAAATTGAAGGTAGTTTAGCCATATCCCTATCCCTGGCATGTCTTTTATATTCTCCAGGATGAAATTTGTTCCTACACTAATTACTCTGGTCCGTAATTATTTTCAATTTTCTCCTCTCTTCCGCTGTAAACCTGGCTTCTCCATAGCCCTGTTTACTTCACATAGATGAGAGATGTGACTGTCGAATTGAAATAGTGCGGCCCCATTAATTTGTATTTATATACCTTTTCTGTATCTAAGTATAGATACATATATATTTTCTATACTCATGAGCCACCAGTTTTCATTAAATTGCGGTTATTACTTTTCAGCGATTTATGCACTAAAGAGATACTAAAAAGTATCTACAGTAGGAGTCCTAGTTCCTCATCCTTTACAATCAATAGCATGAGGAAAAGGGAATATTGTTGAAATCAATGTAGCTGGTCCAGCATAGCCAGCATGTTTTTGATTCATTATTACTGCTTCCTGCCCGTTTGGTCGGACTATTAGATTGTTATGGAAACGAACAGGCTGGACACGTTTCGGAAATAATAGATTGGGTGGGCTCCAGGTAGTACTGGCTGTAAATGAAATGTGATGGGTTCTGAGAATGACAAGCTGGGGCTGCACGGAAGCTCCAGGCTAATTTTCCACTGTTTGTTTTTCACTGTTTATTCAATTGGATAAAGAGGAATGAGATCACTTGTCCAACGCTTCTGTATACACCAAAAAATATTTAAATACCTACATATGTACATGCTGCAATTGGAGGTAAACGTCAAGGTATTTTGTATTTACCTATGCACAAGCATTCAGAAAAGTCCAAGGTCTTCTGAGTAACTTATCACTTCACATTTGTCTATGTCGTCGTCCCATAGTGCCATTAGTGTTTTATTTCAGTACCCCTTGCTTACCAAATTACGCATAGAGGCTTCAACGTTTTTGATCTGGGAGTACTGAACTATGTAGTAGTATCTATATGCACCCAGGTAAGTACATATGTAATTCCTGAATGCACATATGTGCGCATGTTATACTGAGAATTGACATAAAGACAATACCAATAAGGTAATCTCACTATGAATGAAAAGGGGTTGGAACAGTGTAACTGTGTGTGTGTTGTTGGTACATATCTTCATACTCAATGACCATCCATTGAACCCTGTCAGAGTTACTGAAGCAATCCATCCCATCGATAATGTGTTGTTGACTTACTGATCGACAGCCAAACTAGGTTTTGTGTGGTTTCTGGCCGCACAGGCTATACAACTATATGAGCAGATCATAAATCATGGCAGTCGTTGAAAATGTCGTGAGGGGAAAGCGTAATGTGATCAGTTATTTTGACTTAATGCTATACCAAAGTAGTATTTACAGCTTCGAAATTGATCTCCGCACAACCACGAAGTTACATATAGCGTTTATCTCACTTCTCTCCTCACATACCTTATGACTTCTATGTACAAGGATTGAGTGAAAGGTGGGCGAATTGTGATCGTCTACTATCAATAGGTTATGATTTCTGCAAACATGAAATCATTTTCTTACAACCATCATTAAAAGAATGTTTTTTTAATATCTAACTACATGATTTATCTAATGTATTAATTAAATTATTTCTGTTTTGTTTCATTATTACAATGTTATTTTACCGAATATAGATAGTGTTATTACATTTACTCCAAAATACACGCATGTCTTTTGTTTGGAAACTTTTTTTCAATTTCCTAAAAAGAACAATTCTTGAGTCTTTTGTGTTACTCTTTAAGTGTTGGTTATTGTATCTCATTTACACATTTATGCTTCTAATTACGTACCTGGCTTTGAAAAGAACTATGGGGAAGGAATGAAATGTTCCCTATGCACGCTCTGTCCTCAATTTATGACACTTTCAATTATGATTGCATCCACAAGACAAAGGAAGCACATTGAAAAAAAGATGGAACGTGGGAGACAGATTAATAGGAATTGCATTATTTGTTGCTCGTTTGACCAACCTACTCTGCCCTTATCCCACAATATGAAATCTTTTGAAAACGGTAATTTTGCAGCTTAATTTTCCTTTTTTTATAGCACTTAAATGTAAATTACTTTGAAAAAGTACATCTGTTAACCAAGATAAATGTCTGTTGCATAGTCTTTTAATTGAAATGTAAAAGCTTGTTTGCTTAACAGGTGTGTGGTGTATTTCCATCACTTAATTTTCCTATGACGTTTTCACTGAATATTCACTTTCATAAATGTCCCTTCCTATTCAAGTGTGTTAATGTTAAGCCTTGATTTTATCTCCACATTTCTGTTTTTCCTACACCATCAATTGACGGAATCCAGGGTGGTAGACAATTCTACTTTAGAATAAAATAAAAATATTGACATTCGATAGTAACGTTTGACTCTCAAGTGATTTACGAAGAGCCGTGTCAACCTTTTTGACATTACAAAAATGACAACAAGGAGGTCTAAGTTAACTTTTTTCGCTTTATTTATACTTGAATGTCAGCATTTACATATGTATCTACATCATAGCAATACTATTCTTGTATTTGTACTACGTTAGTTTCTCCTATTATACTTGTATCTAGTATATTGAAGATCACCCTTGGGTTGATCTAAAACATTGAAACCCTTCAGCAGCAGCTGTTCTTGTTAAGTTTACTCCCGCATATCTGCTTCAAAATCGACAGTCTGTCATCTTAAGTCAATTGTAGGTGAGCATTTCATGTATCAGTCATGTTACGAATCCTCTCCATCAAACATAATGGGTGACGTGTGGGTTGAACGCATATATAACTAGCCTGTCAAACATTTTCGTCCTAGACTTATACATAGTCTGTACTTGTAGTACTTATTAAATTGTTTAAAATTATGCGCTACATTTTGCATTCTGCTAAGAAACAAAGGTATTTCTTAGAATAACCCAATGATCAACTTTCTATTTTGGATTTATCGGGTGTCCTATTAAATGCAGTATACTATCATCAAACAGGAACTATACAAACGTTGAAATTCAAAAGGTTTTTGAAATGGTGCCGATATCTTCCGTACATTGTTGCTGGGTCGACTTTACGGCACATGTGTAGATATTTGTTGTGTTCACCAGTGTTGATAAGCGGCGCTGATAGACTTATTTCTCGGACAATATCTAATAAATATATAAGCAATTATACTTATCTAAATAAACATATATTATTTTGTTTCCTTCATGTCAAGGCGGCATGACGACGGAAAGGATGATGACAAGTACACAGGGGATCAATGAGAAGTGATCAACAATGCGGTACATTTAATACTATTGTCCCATTGTTTCACCAATTTAGGGTTGAATCGAACCGCAGACGGTATTTACTATTTATTTGTAAAGAATACTTGAAATGTGAGTAGATAGGTAAGTGATAATGTGAATATAAATTACACTGATGCTGCATGGCACTATGGGAATTGAAATTGCAAGTCATTTTGCATGAAAAGAGAGATAGATAGAGAGAGGAGATGATGGGATTAGAATCCAGATAAGCTTATGCATCGTAGTTGACAAGGAAGATACAAAATAATTTAGCTGTATATACTTTTATGATACGAAGGTGCATTAGCCAAGCCAAGCTGTATTGGGCCATGCACAAATGACAAAAGATATAATGACAACATACATGCATAACATCTATATATGGCATTTACGTGTACCATCCCTAAACCACGTCGATGATAAATAGTGTGTGGACTAGCAAAGACGCAATTTAATATTTGAGTGTCCTTTCATGCTTCCTTCATCTTGAATTTAACATGACGCAGGTGTGATGCCAAAGCTAGAGATGATACTTACATTCATGTAGCATAGTAACATTGCACATTATGTAAGTATATGCAATTGAATCTGAATGCATTTTTGCGGAACCAGCCGCGTTATAATTACGTTAATCATTATTAGATCATTATATCCTTGAAGAAATTTAATTTCTCCGTGTGCGTAGATATTTGGTAATGCATGATTATGTTATACAGAAGTGCAGACAGACTCCACATATTAATAACACTCATTTTCCTTACAAATATGCTAAGAGCTGTTTGAGGTAATTATGTCCAATTACAAATTACGTGCTTGAACAAGACTGTAATCACTTCTCTGATCTGGTTTTTCCCTTATATTATTACATTTTTTTACCGCTTTTGTGAAAATTGCAGTATGGTTTTGATTTCGTTTATAAATTGTGCTTACATGTGAGCAAATATAATTCAAAGCAATTATTGAATAATTCAGAATAGATGATCGAGTTGG
This sequence comes from Lipothrix lubbocki, assembly GCA_034696945.1. Taxonomy (NCBI): domain Eukaryota; kingdom Metazoa; phylum Arthropoda; class Collembola; order Symphypleona; family Sminthuridae; genus Lipothrix; species Lipothrix lubbocki. The sequence continues at coordinate 31,822 of JAQGAK010000137.1, forward strand.
AACCAAGGGTAGATACTTTAAATGTCCTTTCCGTAAATTGTATCTCAAACATGTGGTTATTGTTATATAATGTACAAGTTATTATACTAATAGTTTCAATATTTAAGCAATCTAACTTTTGGCAAAATTGACTTGGCACCGCCGAGGTTATCATGTCTCTGTAAATTACGCTATCATTAGATAAATAATAATAACTATATAATGCCTACACAATAATAGTTCCTAAACGGCGGTGACTTCAGGCCAATAATTTGCCATAAAAATTATTAGCAAATATTGTGCCGCCAGCGCAATAATAATAATTCCAATCCTATTTCAGGAACACGTAATAAGATTCCCGTGGTTGACGTTTATATTGTACGTTCTGACGCCAATCTATGTAGAATTACCTTTGTGAGTTTCATGTTAATGCTATTAAGATGCATCAGTTAATATAGAATGTAATTTGAGCTTGTTTTTCCTTTAAAAATCCAAACAAACATAGCGCACGTTTGCTGCTCAGCTTATTTCTTGATGACGGAAGGAAAGTTGGACCTATATTCCTCCCTAATTCTACTTTCATGACTTTTGGGTGAACAATTAAGGATTTGTGAACTATGGGATATTCTCACAAAATAATGACGGCAAGCTTTCATTATTCTGTCCAAAAAATTGTGTTAAAGATGGAATCTCTATAGTTGTTGTAAAGGGATGAAAAACGATTTACCCGTCGTCATTGTTATCGGTTTCAGTTTTACTAAACTGTTACTTTTGATTTTTTCGAAGATATATACATATAAGCTAGGCTAATTGCATAAACGATCATACACTGTGTAGTAAGTTTCTGTGAAAACATTATTATTGTTATTATTATTACTTTATGAGTCTATTGACCCATCATTCTTCTCTAGCGAATTGCTGTAACTCAGGATTTAAATTACCAAATAAATTTCATTACGGCATAAGCCCACCTTTGAGGTTCTTTGAATAATGGATTCGTCTCGTAAAGAATAATACTTATTTTGTCCACAACTAGTAAAAATCCTTATTGTTATTATTCAGAAGAAAAGAAAGTGAGGTTTAAATACAAATTTTTCCCAATTTTTCTGACACAAACTTTGATTGGAAAATCAGAGTCGTAAATTTTTGCAGCCACACAGATGTGTAGACCTGCAACCTATAGTATAGAACTTAACATATAGCCTTGTAGTATTGGAATAACTAGCATCTATATAGTTACACAAAGCGATCTTGTTATAGTCAGTGCGATAGAAGTAGTATTTTAGCAATTTATTAGTCGGTCTCTGAAGAAAGAGAATAATCAATTTAGCAAAGTATAACTTCTTTTTGGGTTTTTGTCGAAGCCTTGCAAAGGTAGCAGTCGGCACAATAAACTTTGTTCTTCGCAGAGAAAACTCGACTGGGCTGGCACTTATTATAGCTGTCATTTTACTGCTGATATATACGTTGACATACTTTATACATAAAAATCCCATGTATATTTTTGTTCCAATAAGAAGCTTGCAGTCTTACTTCTTATAGTGACATCGAATTGTTTGAGTAAGAAGTTTTCTATTATAAACCCCTATACATTACACATTACACTTATAAAGCACATCAGTCAGGGCGAAAGTCAATATCTTTGCCGAAAAACTTTTACTACAAGAAATTCTAATGCTTGATAAATACTACGAACAGACGGAGTTCATTAGATTTATTAGAATGGAGCCCAAGTGAAATGTCGGGCGTTTTGCTCACTTTTCCTCCCCTTTGTCATCATCGTCGTTGACCTGACAGCCTGTACTTCATATTAGAAGCTACTGATCATTTTTGATGGAAAGGCAATACTTATAGTGCGAAAGGTTATTAGTTATCATTCCTTCCATAACCCACAGCAGCATAAAAAGATGATGATTTTTTGGGATTTTATTGTTATTTTTTGAATCTTTTTGTACTATTTCTATGACCAATGTCTATAAAATACAAATGCAGCAATAAAACAAAGTTGCATCGATCTGGACTTACGCAAAATCAATTTTTCCAAAGCAATTTTAGCCTCCCTGGGCTACTGACGCTCATACAGGAGAAACGCAGTCCTGAATACATAAGCTCATCCTTAAAACGAGAGAAATCCATAAGCTAGAAAGCTAGATTCAAAGCTGTATGGTAGCTAATCTGGTGTGTATAGCTATCGTGTAGATTCTAAATTCGAATAAGGTACTGAAGTGCAAGAGAGAAATAGTGTGCCATAAATAATCTTCATGCTATCGTGGAAATCTTTCGGAATACCATTTATTCAGTCAGAGTTTACGTCTTGCTGTTGTCATCGTGAAGATATCTCCTTGAGCATTAACTAAGGTAACGGTAGATTCACCATTACCTTATAGATACTTATATTGCCTATACTTATACGAGGTTCGGCACTTAAGTGATGCACTTTATAGGACTCGCTTTTACACAGGGAAAATTGCTTCTGTAAAAGAGGAAGCGTAGCTGCAAGTAAAAGATGTAGATGATACTATATAGGCTGGGTTCATCCTACATTCTTGGTATGCATTTATCCACCATTCCTTTCACAAAAATTAAATGAAGACACAAAAATAATACGACTGGCACAGAAATCGAAATCGTCCTTATCTTAGTGATGAACGGCCGAGGTTCGTGGAACTGACTGTGAAAGCACAAGCTGGAGAAGCAACAGCAGCAATCTCACTGTAGAGATTCGAACGTGTAATAAGTCGTTATACTACTTGTTATACCCACCTATGTATGTAGTACATACTATGTACCTACTTAGCCTTCCTCGCATTATTAAGTGGTATATATCTGTAATCTGTATGTACATTAGCATGTCTATTCCTTTATCTTCAGTAATTTAAAATTGGATTTAGCCCAACCGATCAGTTTTAAAGGTAAACACAAGTCTCCTCACCTTGTACGCATCTTCATTTACTTAGGAAATAATTCCGGTTGTATGTACATACAAAAGACGTGGACTCACGTACAACAAGCATCTTGTTCACATGAGCTACCAATGCGTACAATGAATCAGGTTGCTGTATTGTAATGATGAAAGAACAACTTTTTCATCATTTGGCTTTACCTACATTGCATTTATGCCTGCATTACATAAAGCAGCAAGTGGACTTTAAACGTTTCACATAAAAACGTACTACATAAATATATAAAAGTTGATACCAAAGCATTCCGACTTCCCGGTAAACCCTTACCGTGTTCAGCTTTTTAAATACCCCAACGACAGTATTACCAAGAATGCTGATTACTCACATAATAAAGTAACTATACAGACGTTTTCATGAAGTTTTTTTTCTCATTTTTAAACTAGTGTGTTCCGCCTGTTCTACAGACACCTAACTCGCACTTTCCGTACGTAGGTATACCTATGTTTCTGCTAATGTGAACCTCCACGATTTTGCATTTGCGGAAACCCAAAAAAATTAAGTGTGCTTTGAAAACTGAAGTACACTTTGTTTCTGTGTTACACATGACCTGCTTCTCATTGTGGTTTTCATTATTTAAATTCTTCACTATATGGTGTGTGTGTATGTGTAATGCACTTGTAATGGTCAGCAGAATGATTTTGCAAAGAGGAAACATATGTAGCCTTTGTCTCTGTACCCTCAAAATTACCTCTACGTTTTATTTGCTGTAAACCCCAAACATGACTGAATGTCGATAGCTGCAGCAGCACATATGTACAAACTAGAGAAACATGGAAATTGCGTAGCTCAAAGCCATGCATTAAATCTAGTCATGTAGTTTTTAATATTTTTTATTGATATTTTTTAAACATTTAATTGTAATTTTATCGTATAGAAAGATTATAATTCCAGATTAATGTGTCTTTGCACAGAGGAACTGCAGGCAAATAGAGGCTTGTTAGTTTACAGAGCACTGCGTACCTGTCATTGTACACATATAATTATTTAGTTCTGCTTAATTCCAAACTTTTTTCCTACTTCGGTGTATTAATCCTACTTACATAATAACGAGGAATAATTTCATGACTTTTATTGCACTCTCTTTACGTTCATGTAACATCGCCTCAGTTAACATCGCATTGCTCCATCCATACTTTACGTGATTACTGTGAGAAATGCGGAGTTTTTTCAATTGGGATTTACTATTATTTGGGAACGTCACCATCAACTTTATTTTCATATTGTACTTGGTGCTATAACAAACAGTGAGAATCTGGGAGAATGGGAAATGAAAAAGTTTTGCAATGTAAGCTCAAAACTTATTCTGATGTGAACCTGAACATAAAAGACTTTAACTTGAAGCCAAGTAAAGTTACTGCTCCGTACTTGAACATGTGCGAACAATGCTACCTGAAGGAATTTTCTGTAAAGTTCTCTCAGCTGTAATTATGTCAAATCTAGTGCTTCAAGTTTTAATTTACAAGTAGGAGCTATACTACAACAGTTTTGTATCCACAGCTTTGATGGAAAGCGACGTCCATAATCACATAGAGGTTCCCTCTCGACCTATTATACTATTGAAAATGTCTGACTCACCGGTCTATTTTAATTTAGACCTATGGTCTATTTTTGCTCAATTACTTATTTCTTACTGAATTGATATGGTGACTGGTAGCAATAAGGTGGAAGAATATATGTTTTGGCAAAACAATGTCATTTACTGCACTTGCAGCTATATACTTATAAACTTATACTTGGACTACACATAATATTTATAGGTTAATGAAAAAGTGTCTATAATAACTGAGGAGAATTAGAATTTCCTTTTAAGCAACAAGATTACATGCATAATTGTAACTATTTGAAACATTGATTAGTGGTTGTGGGACTGACTTGCATTGAAGTATTCTCATGAGTCATACAGCATATTTAAATGGGACATTATCAGTGTACGCGGACAAGGGCGGTCAAAGGCTATTGACACAGTTTAATGCATTATTATACAAATACAGTGTTGATAGAGTTGTACAGAGGCAGGTACATGTAAGCTAGATTAGTAGATCCTTGCTTACACACTATCAATGGGGTGTATTCAATAAGCGCAACCCAGGAGTTTAAAAAGTAATATTGGAGGGTATTCATAAATTCATTGTGATATTTATAGGGAGGTAATTCCTGTATCTACATACATTTTCAACATCCGCTACACATTTGTGTATGTGTAGAGGTGCGCGAGATTAAATTGAACTTTGCATTGTGGCAAGGGTGATGGGAAAGAGTGATAGAAAGTTCCGCTGATGAAAAGTTACTATTTGCAACAACTCGCAATGTATAATCAAGTCGAAAGAACCGTAGGCCTAGCTCTTGTATGGGCGAGCACTGTTGTGTACCTCTACTAAATTGAAGATACGGCAGCGAGGATTCAAATCCATTCTAACAATATCGATAACATGTCCTTTTTATCATGTCTGTAAGACCATTACAGTGTATACCTACATAAGGAGATACTTGTATGTTGCAGATTGGATAGAAGTAGATCTGTGTAGTGTTGTGTACTGGGGTAAGCATATTGCATTTGGCTTTGGTAAGTATAGCTAGGTACGCATATTTATACAAGCTTAAGTGAATATAAAAGCTATTAAAATAAGTATAAATAAACAGAACTACAACCAATTATACATCTATATGTGAACATTTAGGATTAGCTTGCCTTGCTTGAGCAGCCTCCATGGCTGACATGAGTTTAATTTTGTTTATAATTTGGTGAATATTGAATCACTGGGATTGTGTTCTGCAAGTTTTGGAAACTTTTTCTGTATAGTTTTGCTTACACCCGTTACATCTTCCTCTTTAATATGGAGCACGACCTTATATACTTATACTTTAACATGTACATATTACATATGCAGTTGTTGGAAGCCCATGTGTTTGGTTCAGGAACTTTACTACATGTTCCGTATAAGAACTTTGAGTTGTGCGGAACTTGTACATAGATTTATGTATAGAACTTATACCTTGTTGTGTAAGTATAAGAACATTATTATATTATTATAGACAAGCAGTCTGAATAGTTTTTAGTGGAAGTGTTGAATACGATTGTTCGTAACTCAATAGTTAGGTATTTATGTTGAAAAAGGTATAAAGTTACTCATCCTCTCCTACTTTTCCCTCTTATGTCCCCAGTATTATACCATGGATGAGCTACCTTTGGGATGAGTATAAGCTCACACTGAGTAAATAATGAAGACTTGGTTTTCTAAGTCTACATTTCATTTCAATTGAAATGAGTTTTCTTTCTCCTATATACTCCATATGATTAATTTTTCCCATTTATTTTCTGACTCTGTCTGGCTTCGCTCCTCTGTTAGTTCCTTCCTATACTACCAAAGCTCATATCTCTCTTCATACTTGGGTACATATGGACTTCCTCCATCAAGTAGGCATTTCTCTCTCCTTGTACCGAACACCAGCCTTCCTTCTCAAAAGCATATATATGTATGGTAACAGCTTACCCCTGTCAATTCAATTTTGTTTTTATATTTACAAAATGGAATTTAAATGGAATTGCATCAGTGTAGATACCTTGCAGCATCCTGTATAATTGAGTAAAGTGGCTTCTCTTGATTGCTAAGATTTATTTTGAAAATTGTTTGCAACTATTTGTACGATTGGGAGATGGATTTTTATCCTTGTTACTGAAATAAAGGGCTTCAACGATGTCCCCTGCTGTACTTTCCCAAGCAACTTGGGTTCTTTTAAATGTAAATTTATTAATTGGATGTGAATAGTGCTTATTGGTAGAGTGTCTCCAGGCTAATTATCAACCCTTGAGCGAAATGATTCAACTTTTTATGGCCGGATATGCATGCCTTTATTAAATTTTGTTGGTTATGAAGTAATTTTTCCTTTGGCATTAAGGCGTCTGTTTCTGTGGAGTTTCGGTTTGCAATGCACAAATTACTTGTGTGGCTGAGACTTTAGTTTCACATTATGTTACTTACTTTTAGACAGCTTTACACACGTACTATTATTTTTTTTGGAGACACATACTACGTATTTTGTATTTTTAAACGAAGGGATATTATTGTATTTCTAGTTGGCAATTTATTTCTAATTTCATCGTTGGTATTGCTGTAAAGTGACATTTCCGCTCTGAAATTGAATTTTGATGGTAATATTGAGCAGGTATTATTTATTTTGAAGTTTCATTTTGGTGCTATGCTTTGGTGTTAATAAAATACATTTTTATTGACGACTAAATGGATACAAAATGGAAATTGGTTGCACCCTGGAATCGGATTTTTATTAAGGGAAAACTCAATTAGAATTGTAATAATAATATTGCTAGCACAAGCAATGTTCATTTGACATGATGCCTTCTGGTAGTATGCAATTTTAATAAAAATATTTTTTTTGTTTTAGGTAAGCAGCGTCTATAATCATTCAGGCTGTGGCTGTAATTGAACACCATGATGGGTAAGGTTTGGATGAAATTTGGAACCCGCTAGGAAAGTGTGAGCTTCTGCTGGAAGTTTCAAAAATCGAAACACGACTAAATTTTCGTGGTCGTCATACATGAAGGTTGATGTGGTTGAATATGCCTATGAGAATGCATACGTATATGAGATTTCGGAAATTTTGAGTATCGTTGGAGTTGAAGTGAAAAGTAGTCGGATGAGGTTTTGTGACAGCATCTGTCAGACTAGCACCTCTTCAGAAACCTTGGCCACTTGAAGACGGACGTGAGTATCAAACTTTGTCTTGTTCATCTGATTTGACACTGGATGTATAGTCACAACTCCAGCAAAAGTGCATAGAGTTCACACAGAGACATCCGTTCTTGTTTGAATTCATCAGACGCCGTGCTACTCACAAGTGCACACACATTATATATGTGCCTCACTCCGTTGTAAAACTATATACTCCTGATGATGGCCGTAACTATAAAAACTAGTTTCATCACTTCATTTTATTTGAGCTCAGCATAGTCCTGATTCTCTCATTTACTTTCATACATGGGCCATTCACTTTGTACAGCTTGTACATACTACATACACTTCCTCCTGATATTCATTAAATTCCGTGTAAGTTTTTGTGACTTCGGCATGTTTTCCTGCGGTTCTCAAGATTTTCAGCTTTTATGCCTCTTGTATGTCAAATCTTACGATTAGAGTCCTGAGTCTATGCACATTGGGATCATGTGAACAAAACATACATTGTAAGAGTTAAACAACAGATGCCTGAATGGTTTTATCAATTTTTTCCATGAAACCCTTTAAAACCTGCATACTTTCCCAGGTCATTTTGTGTTACAATTTTTTCAAAGCATATCCCATAAATCAAACACAGTTGTGTTGTATTTGGATCATAAAACTATATGTTTCATTTGTGATAAAATTCTTTATTCTGTTAAGAATTAAAAAGGACAGTTTCCTAAGTCGTATTAAGTTTAGAAAAGTCCTTTGAAGATTATATAGTGCCTCGCTACGCAAGTTCTGCTCTGATAAGAAGAAGAATGAAGGTGAAAACGGATGCTTGAAGTATGATTTTTCTTGCGGTAGTCTATTTGCAATTGACCTGGATACTCGAAAATTTCATACTAATTAGAATTTTAATTTCAGTACATCATCGCTTCATTGCTGATGAGTTTATGTATCAAATTGAATTTCCAAAATGTTTAAGTAGGATGAGAAACTGTTGTAGCAGGAACAACTTTTGAATTTTTGGTTTACTTGTTACAGTAAATGTATAGTTTGCAATCATCCTGAACTCCGGTGATGACTCTGACTTGTGCAAATAAACAATACTGATGCCATTGAATAAAGTTGCAAAGCCAATTTTCTCGCGTCACCACGAAATTAATCTTGATGTTAACTTGATAAAGAACAAAGGATTTATTAATCCTTGTATGATTTCTCAATTAATTAGCCACATTATTCATCAAGAGGAATCTGATAGAGTTTGTTAATAGCGCTTTTATTAACTTGCAATCTAATGGACCATAGATTTCGGTTCGTACTTTTTTTTCTAATAAGCTAAAGGAAGTATTTGTCGACTCTTTACCATTGTTGTAGTATCTGTACAAGCAGGAAAATATAAGTATATTCTTCGATCAGTCCGTACAGTTGATAATTAACGTATTTGTTTGAGAATGGTAATGGTAGTGATGGTTTCAAAATTCACATTACATCCTGTATACATGAATGATAAGGAAAGTATTCATATGAGGAGTTCACCCACAATGAACTTGATGGCGAAGAGACATATTCGTGGTTAATTGCTACTTGAAAATATGTCTTTGATGTGGGATGAACCTGACTGTCCTCTACAAGCGATTATTTGTACATACATGAGCTTGTAATGATTATACAAGAGAATATACAATAATTTAGGTCTGCGGATGACTGAATACAAATATAAATGAGCTGTCTCTCATCAGAAGCTTGGAATTAATCGAGATTCTAATTGCACTTGTGGGCAGGAGATAAAAGTAATAAGCAAAGTTACTCAAAACTTATTACAGACTTGTCTCACTTGGAGGCAAAATTTCAACGTGTGTAGCTTCTTCATTGTGAACATCCTCATTCATGTATTTTTTTACATTCACCAATCATACTATCATCTCAGTCAGTGGATTCATATCTGCCCGATGGAATCAAAACATATTTGCATTAGAGGGCAATAAGGCTCACAGAATAAACACTTTAGGGCCTGTAGTATAATATATGCACTCTTCATAAAATCCAACTTGTTTAGAGAGTAATGAAGTGAACGGGTGAAAAGGAAAGGTGAAGTTGCAAATTACAGGCACAAGTGTAGGGATTAGAAGAGGTTTGATACTCTACGAATTATTTTGTAGCTTCTGGCTCCTCTTGTTCTATGCATCTCTTCTTCTGTGGGAATGTTTGAAAAATCCCGTCAACTCCAAGAAATAAAGATGACTTAATTTCATTTATGCTGTAGGATGAACAAGCTTTTATCTCTAGCTGCTTGACGAATGATCTCCCAAGTTAAATTTTAAACAGGTTTATTAAATGAAGTTTCTTTCTATTATGTGTATCTACACCTCTTGGGCCGCGGCAAGTTTCTCCAAGTCACCATCTCTTTTAATGTAATGCTAATATATGGGAGAGAAACCATTACATGTGCATAGGGGAACCTTCATCTTCAGATGACGTTTTGCTATATTTTCACGCCGACACCATGCGTTCATATATAATACGGAATAAGTGAACTTACTCAACTTACCAAGCTATGTATAATGGAATAAGTCACCAAAACTCACGCTGGTTTCATTTTCAGCAAACTGTTATTCTATGTTCTCCTGTATATTTTAAGTATGCATTGTTTTAACGCTCTATAGCTATTTAATTGGTTTTTCTATGCTATTTGCTTATACTGCTTGTGCTTGTGGTTTGCTTATAGAACCTTTGGTTTTGAAATATCTTCTTACCCACTACTGCGAAGGAATCAGCTGTGGATTTGCGCTTTGTCGAAGAGTCGGCAAATCTTAATCAAGGAGAGATAATGTGTTGCTTGACTCTAATAAAACGAACAATATTGTTGTACGTGCAGAGGAGACTCTGTTCAAAAGAAAATGCGTGAGGTATACCATGCTTTAGATCTTGATTCCCAACACGACATGAGCTATTACACCACGACTAAAAATTCAAGCCTACGACGTATCTATAAGAATATGCAGTAATGATTATGAAGAATATTAGGGACAAGAAATGGAGCCATGATGAGAAGATTCTCCATTATTATTATTGAAGAAAAGGTGAAGCTCACTCACTCAGTCAGAATTGAAACAATAAGCGTATGTTGGTGGTAGTATACATCTGCCGTTTACTCCGTGTGGCTGTTATTATAATGTAAGGCACTGGGCTAAAAGGGAAGATTACTTATTCTAACTCTCAGGTATCTATACGCTTTATTACTATATGTATAGGTAAACTTATTTCAATGGTTTTATTAAGATAAGCATACTTGCCTTCAATGGGTTAATAGATACGTCATGTACATATACTTTATGGAGAAACGCGCTGAAAAACTCTGTAGCTAAAACCTTAAGGGCAGAGATGTGCGATTAAAAGGCGTTGGATCTCGATGAAGTTCTCGAATGATGATCATCAGTGGGGTCATCCAACATCATCAGTCACTAAGATCAAGTCATCCACCCTAAAAAGGGCGTCAACAGAATCCTTTTCTTTTCGCCTTCACCACGGAGATGAAGTATGTATATCCATACATTTCCGTAGTCATGCATCTTTATTAAGAGCTTGGAAATAAACGGAGCAGGCTTCATAATATTTTTGTTTCTGCAATAACAATATCCTTTTGTGTGTATCTAGGGTTGTTTCAGTGAATTTCTGTGGTGTGAGATGGCTTTACTATGTGCTGCACTTGGATAAATTTGTTTTTAGAAACAGTCGTGCATGCTTGCGGTCATAAAACATAGTACCAACTCCGAAAAGTTTAGATTTACATTATTTCATATAGTATTATATACGAAAAAAAAGAACGTGAAAACATGAACAGACTTGTGACCTGGTAATTCATAATAAACTACGCGGATCGGATTGAGGGAAAATCACCGTAAAAAATTATAACAGGTCCATTGAGTCCATTTCTAGGCATTGAATGTCTGTCTTGTTCGCCTCTTCCAGCTTATTTTCGATTTCCATGGGTGTGTATTATTGTGCGTGTGCGAAGCAGACCGACTTGGGCATCTTGAGATTCAACATCAACACACGCACTGTGCTTTCATGATTGTATTTTATAGAGCATCTCCATGCCTGTCTGTAACAGCAGACACACTACTATATGCAACTCCTAGACAATAACAAGTTGCGATTAGGATACTTAATGGCTTCAATAATACCAAATGACATGCATTATTACCTCCATGTATGTGCTTTATGACCTATTCTCATTCTCATCAATGTCCTCCAAGTCTCCAGTGCAATTCCATCAACTTTTCCGCATTTCGGCCGGCCTTTACTATGTAAGATCATGATCATGTAGGTATAATGCACTATTTCGTACAAGTATTGTATGCAGCACAGGGAATATTTACGTATATTAAACTATTCACACAGTTGAAACTTCTGCAGTACAGAGCATGAATGATGATGGAGACTGAACTTGTTTTCTTGAATTTCCCTTCCTGCACTGGAAGTATACTGTCAAGTTTTTGTTGTTTGCTGGAACATTTTTATTATCCGATATGTAGATAGTATATCTTCACAGAATACCAGTGTAATACAGAGATCTCTACAGATACTTTTTAGCATCTTTCTCTCTCCTACAACATGCACATCAGGCACATATACTTACTCTGCTCCTCTTTCCCATCCCCTTGTTTTTTCCGCTGGCCGTATTCTTGAGACAAAAACTTTTGAATTAATCCTTTTCCTGACAACTCTTCATCATTTCCATGTGATGAACCTGACTCAATGACTGTCTCTTGTGGAAAGATTAAACAGAGTTAGGCTCAAAACTGTCACGCCCTTCATCTTCCATTAATCCTTCTCGGAGTGTGCAGACAGTTTCTAGAATGTGAACAGTATATTTTTCTCATATTAAATTTACAAACTGTAGTACTTATATGTATTGTCTTCTTTATATATTGTATTCTCTTCTTATGCAGCACATACAATACAGTACATTTTCCATATATAACTTTTATGCCGTATGTATTTTCCTGGTAATTTCTTTTTGGAATAATGGATTTCATGCAAAAGAACAAACTGGAGATTTATATTGTTCTTCCTGCTGTTCCGTGCAATGCAGGGAAATTAAAAGCTGGAGTGGTTCAGCGGAATAAAATAAGGAGTGTTAACTATTTCTAAGTTTATATCGGCCCATAATGTCCGTAACGTGAAATTAACTGGTACATAAATTAGGGTTAAACGTGGGCGCAAAATAGCTGTTTAAAATTAAATGACGAGGGATTTACTAGAATAGAAAAATTAGGGGAAAAAAATTAATGTATGCAAATACCTTTATTACCTCTAATCGCATTTATAACTCAAGCGTGCTTTTATTTTATAAACAAATTAAGTGCTCAGGTCTCTTCATCTTTCCCTTTGAGCTTCCACAATCTGTGGTGCTTATCTTGATTAAGAATTCTCCTTGTACCTGTACTAATAATCCTCTTATAAATTCAAAGGTGCTCTGAAACTATTTATGCTCATCATATCACGACGAGTGCATCGGAGGAACATATATATTGAGCTCTTTGCATAGTCGAGGGCTCAGACATTGTTACTTGAAGCATATTTCAAACTAATCTGTAGATTCAATTGGAGCGTTGACAAGGATTCCATTTTAAATTCAAATACTTGCGGAGCTTAAGTACATTTGTAATTTGATTTAGAGCGAACGAAGAAAAAATTATGGAAAACCAACCATCGGTTAATCCATCAGCAGGGGGAACAAATGTTTATAAATATGTCAATTCAGTTCTTAGTTGAAGGAATGAAATTGGTCGTACATATTTCAAGAGTAGATACATACAATAAATGTAACTAGTCTCTACTACATAAAAGTCAAGTGGGCAAATTGTATCGTAATTGAGTTTGTCCAAGGATGGTTTATGTAGCATTACTTGAAATCTAAAGAGCACGACTTTTATACAAACATTCAATGTTAAATGCTCTTGAAATGTTAATCCCATTGAAAAATGAGAACCTCTGCCAGGTATGGACAAGACAAGATTACTGGAGCTTCTGATGTGAACCATTAGTCACTTTTATCCATTAACCTTTATTGTGTTGTTAGACTGACCGACGCAAGCCTTTCATCCCATCAGGATACTTCTGAATTACCTGTAACTCTGTAAGACACTTACTTTTAGTTGTGTCATTATCCTATATTTGATTTTAATATTGCTTCATTGTGCATCTATTAACTTTGGATAAAGCCCAAATCATGTTGCCTGTTTGTAAATCAAGTTGTATCCAAAGTAATTACATGAACCTTGAGGATGGTTGAACCAAAGATGAATTTCATTGAGAGGTTCATATAGAATATGAGACTTATGGTATAGTATAGCGTATCTCAGTAATAAGATTTAACTACACGTTCAATTTAAGGAATATGTACAAACATAAGATTTTACCGATGCTTTGCATATTTTACTACAGCGCATTAAAAAAGGCGAGCTGTATACATTGTACACCAATAAAGAAAGCCGATTTACGATAGTTTTTCAAGAGTAAAGTGCATGTTATCCAGGAGAGGCAAGACATCTTCTTTGTTCCGGGGATAAAAAGCTTTTTCGCCATTTGCATTGAAATTTACATAATTCATTTGGTTTACTTAGGTAGGAAGTAGTAGTTTTATTTTGACGGGATGAACGGAGTGTCGAAAGAAAGAGCGGCAATGGCTACCTTTTTATATAGCGATTGTGTTTGTTCAGTCGAGTAAACATTTCGATTCTTTGGAACGGTACATCAAGATTTTATCAATACGTTAAAACACACACACGCACAGATGCATCCTCCGAGCAATATACGAAAGGGAAAGAAATACAAAGCCTTTATGTTCCATCTTGCATATAATCGATGTAATATAACCTGATTAAATTTTCTGTTTCTCTGCACCTTTTCCTTTCCATTGCTACATAGTGTATTAAAGAGTGAAGACAGTCGCCGAAAATTGTCTGCATAGTACATTCCTTGAAATATGCATACTTATATCAGTAAGTATATTTTTATGTTATGTGAAAGTGTCATCAAGACAATTTAAACGTCTGATTTGATTTTATTTCCGTTTTTATTCTCTTTTAATAACTTCCTGCAGTATAAGTTAAGGTTGGTGTGTAATTTAGAGCTTTGTCTTTAGTCTTGAGGCAGTTTTAAACGCTTTTCTCACAGTTGTTACAGCTGTAGAGCATTTAAGAATTTTCGCATTTGTCCCCAGGCCAATGTAGTTTCTGAAATTATAATTTGTTGAGGACTGTTCTTGAATGGGAATGAAATTATTTTACTTGCCTCTTGTCTTGAGGGCCAGCAGCACAGTTGAATGTAGGTTTCGAGGCTTTTATTTTGGCTATTTGTGACATTTTTGAGTAGGCAAACCAATGAGTAAATTAAGCAGGATAGTATAGGATTATATAGTAAAGGCTTATAGATGGTACTTAAAGTTTTCAGGAAATAAAGCATATTGGATACATTACATTACACATGTGTAACGAAATCAGTATGTAGTTTCGTGTATACAGATTCTGTATACATGGTGATACGAACAGCAGAAGCTTTTTTCAAGATAATTTTTTGCCCAGTCATGCTAGGTAGTTGAGGTTGTTTCAGTAAAAGTAAGTAAAACGGTTACATGCTTTTTCAGCAGGACAAAGATTCCTCTACACACGTCCATCATGATTAAAGAATGCTAATTGTTGGAGTGGATGTTCGAAATTCAATTGTTTTGTAATACTTTCTTATACTTTAAGTGTCTACATTACTATCGGATGTAGTGCCTCTCCTAGTTAAAGGCCGGGCTTCAAGTTGGCTTTAAGCACATCAGAACTAGTTCCATTGACTCCTCAATGACTCTTCAAATACAATTTGTAAGAGTGACCACGCTTAGTATTTAGTACAAAATCAGAATTTAATATTAAGAGAAAATTAGAATAATTTTCAGTGCCATTTTGAGTGTAAAAATGATAGATGATGGGAATGAAGTTGCAAAACCTTTAGATACGTGTTGCGTGTATTTATGCGTGCACGTAGGGTCTCGGCTTGAATCCGCTTGGAACATCTTTGTTGGTCACCAGAATTCAGAATATTATATGCTTGTAATGCTTGCAACATTTCTTTTAAAAAAACGTTGATCATCAACTTGACATTTTTCTTTCCTCAATTTATAAAGTAATTGCAACTTTTGGTTTACAATTCTTCTGTACTTATAGCTTCTCCGGCCTGAAGTCATTTCCACTGTCTTCATCATCACTATGACCGTCGTCATTATTATCATTAACACTCTGTAATTTATAGGGAGGTGACAGGCTCATCTCACGACGAGTGTATCAAATGATTCGGATATTTGGGCTTGTTCGCGAATAGTAGAAGCTTTCATATGAGTTGGGACTGTTTATGTAACTGTGTATATACTGTATATAGAAACATGCAGTAGTGGACTTGTATCTGCACAATACGCTTTCAGATGTGCTTTAAAAGTCATGGGAAAAAAGTCTACTCTACTCTGCTGACCAACACAGAGATGAAAACTGAACTCAATTTACGTTACTGTACTTTGTGGTGTTTAATTTTTTGTTGTGGCGTTTCTTCATTATGGTCTCTCTACAGAGCTTAAATGAGGATGATGATGGTATCTCTGCCAATCATAACAAAATAAAAGACTTGCTGATCTCCTGATTGCTATGTGGGTAAGTAGATATCCAGTGCGAAAGTACAGACCATTACATCATTTCGAGGCTTCACCACTACCACCACCGTATGGAGCAGTCAGAATTATTTGTGCATTAGGAAAGAACGAGGCGAGAAGTAACAGGACATAATTGCTACCTGCCTTTGGTTATGTGATCAGTGTATACTTGGCTTGTTGACAGTACTGGTATTATCGCCTTACTTGTTAGGACGTCGTATAGGTACATTTTTAACACTACGTTTATATTAAGTTAGGACATCATGTACATGTGTATTATTTAGTAGAACATCAAGCATGCACGCAGAAATAAACTGCTAGAATTTTACTTCGATAAGTATTAAGAGGAATTTTTACTCCATATGGGCAGTCATAAGGTTATGAATGCAATTGAGGAAGGATGAACCCTTGTATGATTTACTGTATAATAAGAGTTTCCAAGTAAAACTTGATGCAATGGGTGCATCATCCTTACCTGTTAATTACATATTTTAGGACACATATGTAAACAACATATGACATATAGGGATTACAACCCTACATGATTACAACCCCATCATCTTGTATTAGAGTGTAGTATCTTGCAATGTTATGCTCATGCATACAACTCTCTAGAATTGTGTAATAGCTCTACCAACACCTTAAAAACAGTTTCTGGGTGTACAAATAAATTAGGTATATTAAGCTCATAAGTATACATTGTGTAGATAAATATTAGAATATACTTATATAATGACGTTGTATGTGTATCTACTCGTGTAGCATCGATTTCCTTAAGATACAATTGGCTTACAATCAGTTAATAAGCATACAAATAATGACCAAGTAGAAACTTTTGATTGCGGGGTATAATCCCTAGTGCGAATTTAGGAATGCCTGTAAACTACTTTTGTTCCTTGGGAGCTTCACAATTTGCTGTCAGCTGAATAGCCAGGCGTTTTATATATGAAAATAATAAGCGAGAGTGTGTTGAGGTGGGAAGGATGATCTGGTAAAATTACGCGACTGTCATAATTTTCATCACGCTCATTATCTTGTGAGATGTAAATAAAAGCTCAGTCAGTGTCCGTTCTATGAAGCAGTATGCATGTCTTGACTATGGGAGCATCTAATCGTCAACAGAATTAGGGTTACTCTAGTTTTACATTGCATAAACTGCACTGCGTGTCTTCCCTTGTTGTTGTAAAGTTGCATATACATATGTAGTAGTGGTTAAGGGATGGTTGGACTGTTGAAATAAATGGAGTCACATCACATTCTATTGCAAACATGTACATCGTCAAACACTGAGACTGAGCAATCCTGTGGCGTCGGATAGCTCTGATTCTCCTAATATATTGTATAAGTAAAAAAAGCTATGTATCTAGTTATAAGTATGTTCAGCCTGATCGTGTGCATTACTTCTGCTGGATTATATTTACCTGCAATTTCAGAGGTAGGGGCAACAACATATAGGTAAAGGGAAGTAAAATTTGATATAAATTGCATTCTGTGTTGGATGTAGAACGGATGTGCTATTTTCTTTTTTTCCTGCAAATTCAGCCGTTGCTATTTCACTTGTGTGAACACGTGGATATACATAATCCTGCTATACGTATAATCTTACAGCTGCTCATCATTTGGGAAAAAGGAGCGTAAATTTAACGCGATAAATTTTCATTTGGATTTTGCAACATACAGTTGTACATAAGTAGGTGTATGTATGTAAAATATACGTATAGATAATATAAAAATCAGTTAAATTTACGCTTCTGTAATACAGCACTGCCTTGTATATTTCTTTTACACTGCTCATCATAATTGTAAAGACCTGCATGAAAGAATTTTCAAGGGGAGAATTTTTGCGAATATTTAGGTACTTACTAGATAGTTTGTTTCTAGGTTTCGAGATTTTATATTGTGTAATTCTTACAGACCGTTTCATGATTGACATACAATGAACAATGTTGTTATACTATAGGCAGGATATTTTTTCTACCATTCACATTAATTTGGCATAATTTGAAGACGTCGCGTGTTTCTGAGCAATTTCGAGCGTCATCATCATCATTAACATCATCAGTTTTCGAATTTACATTAACATAAGCACCGTAAATGTAACAAAATGAGCCTGTATCTAAATTGAATTGTTCTTATGAAGATGCATAATGATCGGTTGGGGAAATTTTTCACCCTCGTGTAAAATTACCATGGTACTGTTTCTCTGCGTTCAGTAATGATTCCGAGATATCGAGAGTTGTGCTAGGTTAATTCATAGCTTTTGAAATGTAATGAAGACATATTAAAAAGCATGTTTTTGCAGGTGTATGCAAGTATATGTATGTTAAATCATGTAAATATTTACTCGTATGAATGCGTGTATAGAAGATTGTGCTCTAATAACTTACATTTAATTTAACAGGTAAATATGAAATTCCTTGTAGTTCAATAAAAGATGTCCTAATCAGCGAAATTGCAAGCTAATTACATATAAACTTTTATTTCCTTTCAAGTATACTAATCACTTTTCCATCCAAAAAGCATCTCATGTGGCAAGAAGTTTACTAATGAATTTAAATTTTTTCCTCATGCTATATTTTGGAATGAATAATAATAATCCATTACTACTGCTCAAGTCATCTACACAGTGATGGAAATGCATTTGCATTTTAGGAAAAGGAAAACTAGGAGGTTTAAATGGAACATACATTTTTGATAGAACGTGGTGGATGCATTCAGCCTGGATAATTGCTTTGGCTGTGGGGACTAACTTGGTCAATCTGTGTTCGTGCTTTTCCTCCGGCAATTTTGTGTCAAGTACTATACAAGGGGTTTTTATTGCATTTATTGTTTAGAATGAAATTATCATTTCAATGTGACTTGCTGTGATTTTTGACACTGTTTTAATAGTGGCTAGTCGGAATGGGTTCATTTTCCTTTTATACCATTTTGCGAACATTGAATTCCTTCGCTCCTCGGCAGATAAATGAGTGTGATGTGCGATATTTCGCGCTCGACTAGCCTTTCGCATATTACCAATTCATAAAAGTTGACTCTACAGATGACATTAACGTGGAGGCATCATTAGATGTTGAAAAGTCGTTGATATGCGAAGAGCATTTGGAATTCGGGTGCTTGGATTCTTTCGTTAGCAAAGGGGATGGAAAGCTATAGTGCGTTTGGGAAAAGAGTAAAATCAGTTTTATACACATATTCCTTGTGGATAAAGTATATTTGTTGGTATGTTTTACAGCTATCTACATATATGTCAACTTCTGCACTTGAATTCATAATTGCATTTCAGCACGTCAATACAAGAGTGGTTCATTTTAAATCAGAATTTTAATAGCAAAGTTAAACTAATTAGTGCTAAGAGAGTCCTTCAAGTTTAGGGTGCAGCAGTGATACAAATTTGGGTATAAGGAAGATTCATATAGTTTTTAATACGATTGCAGGGTGCTCTAATATTATAAATACAGCCATATAAGTTATCTACTCGTACATATATTTGACTTGTGTTGATGTACAGGGTAGTTCATGGCTAAATTAACTAGTCTATGCAATTTGGTAGAGTAATGAACATGTAATGAAATTAAGCTAAAGGGCATCTGCAGGTAATTTGAGGCTAATCGTGAGGTAGCTAATAAAGTCTAGTCAAGAGTTGAAGTTTCTCGTAATCCACTTGTCCCCTACATGTAAATACATACTGTATTTTATATGCGTACGGTATAGGATTGATGCAGCATGAATTCGTTTTAGAGATTATCCTAAGTACCGCAGATGTGTATGGATGATACAATTACGGATATATGTACCTATGTATACATGCACAAGTACTTTCATGCAGCCACATACATAGAGGTACATACATACTATAGATGCTTTTGTTAGTTTTATTTGCATACATACACACATACTTTAAGTACACTTCATTTGAAATCTCAAGCGCATTTCCTGTACACATCACTACATGTTGATCGTGCACTGGCACTGTCCTTACCATTAAATTTCCGCATTTTATCATTGCGACGCTCATGATCTCTCGACGCTCATCTCCTACAATGAGGTGGACACGAAACTGGACGAAATTTGTGTATATAGCTTTAAAGAGTACAAGCAGTAATTCCCTTAGTCAAGCATGCAGGAAACTTCTCACTGTTATTTATTTATTACACTTTACTTATTTAGAGTTTGGGAGCCTTTTTCTCATATATTTAGTGAATCTACATATGAGTGCAAGCTTGTTTGCGAGCATTTGACGTAATAAAAGTGTGGTACGTAACCATGCATGTATGAAGGATTGTGGGGGGAGAGAGAAGACAGAGACACAAAGCCCATAATGAGACCAAATTCTATGTAATGCTATTTCCTGAGGCGGGCATCCAGCTAGGAGCACAAGTGTATTGTCGATTGTGCTTAACCCATAGCACGCAGTGAATTTTCAATGACCAAGCACAAGTTTACAAATGCATGTCATCATTTCAGCACGTAAGCGCATGACGTATCTACCTACCTATATACTAGTTCAGTTTTAATTCTTCTCTGGAAATATACAAACATCCATGTAGAGCTGTAGAGATACTTCAAGTACGCTCATCTATTGAGGATGTTGAACAAATTGTCTACCAAGTCTGTATTTCTCTCTTTAAATAGATACATAAGTAAAAATCAGAGATTTAAATATGTATTCAACATTTTTTAGCTCAATCGTTTGTTTAAAAAATGCACTTGGGTTGACACCTGTAGTGTTAGCGAGAGTGTATCTTCTTTCACTGGAAAAATTCAACTATATGGGATGCATGCAGATACAGAAAATGCAGATACAAAAACATTTAATCTCGTTGCTGAGGTTCTCGCGTATGTGTTTGTTCAACGAAAGCATATAAACATTTAAGAATGATACAACTGTCGCACCAGTTACTGTGACCAAGTTTTTAAATATGCATTTACATGTTAGTTTAAACATTAAAAATCATGATCATTGCATTGGTTGCTATAATTTTGGTTTTGATTTTATGAATATTGACAGGGTAAATTGGAATTGTGATTCTTGTGGGGAATGTGGTCATATTTTATAGATTGTAATACAGCTATACCACGAATATTCCATTATTTCATTGGGGAAAACAGCTTGTGCGTGAGCAGGACACATGGATGTATGCAATATACTAATATAGGGAATACATTAATGTGATCCACAAGTTTTCCCAGTCTCAAAATCATTAGCGTATCAGTGTCAATTGAAAAAAGAGTGTGCTTGACTCGCTCTCTTGTGTCTCAACCTGTCAGTGTCAGTGAATTCGTTTCATTTTTAGAATTGACATGGTTTCACAATATCAGTGACATCTTATTTATTCCTTTACTTTCATTCTTTGATTGAACATGTAGGAATTCCTTCCAGCCATGCCTTGGTTCACTTTTTCCTTTTGCATTGTCATTATAACGTAAACCTAATAGTTTGGTCTTAACTTTAAGTTACAAATTTATGCATCTCATGTATTATGCTCTGATGGCTGGACTCGTAACATTAAGGCTGTTGAGCGTTCCTCATATAAAGTTTCTGTATATAAGCCTTGTACATTCCATGTGCCTTGATAGCTTTCCACATACAATAATACTCATGCAATACATACATATGCCTTCTGCAGACAATGATTAAGGGTTTGTGTATATACCGTTGATAATAATTGAGTAACGTGTATAACGTTGCCCAGACAGGGAGATATTAAGAAAGGAATTTAATGGACACTTCATACAGAAAGGATACTCAAGTGAGAAAATGATAAGGTGAGGTGATAGAATTGATACTCATCCCACACCTGTAGTATATCGACTTCATAACATTGAATTATTTTATCATGTCATATTGAAAGGAACTGAACAGCATGAAATTTGCATATTACTTTCCCTTTCCCTCTCCATTTAATTTAATAACTATCCTTACAGCTCTCATTACTCCTATATTAATACTATTCTCCTCACGTTTATTATATTGTGGTGATGTATGTGGAATTTCCATTAAAAATCAACTCAATATTAATGGATTGAGGTGTTTCAATAGCCCAAGAGTAGTATGTGGCAATATCATTGCAATTAATGTAACTGTTGAGGCGATTACATGTGTGATAGTATATATATACATGTACATGCAAAAAGTATATTCACATATAGATGAAATGTATATGAATATTCAAATCAAGATAAATCTCTGATAGTATATTGCCAATATTTAATTATGTAGATACTTTATATACCTACTCAGTCTTACTACTCATGGGATTCATGTGTAAGCCGTGCTTTATTGACCACCTAGTCATCTCTACTTCCATGGGGTAGTGCTGAGAGATTTACAACGTGACTGAAATTTCTAAGATAGCGCCGTAATATATCTTCTATGTTATTATACTTTTATGCATCTTTTATGCTTAGCATAGCATGATCATTGGCGATTGATTTTGTTGTTGTGCTATGATATGTGATGCAATAACTTTCATCTTCACCATTCATGCTATTATTCTACAGCACAACACATTGCAAATTTACTGTTTCAATGAAGTTATCAACATGCACTCGAAATTTACAAAAGAACTCACTTTTGTAGGATAAAGTGGCACTACTCGACATAACACCGGGATTATATTTGCAAACACCTCAGAGGAAGCTTTATCAACACTATAGCTATGGTTAGGTATTTTCTAAGCTATTCATGTAAAAGTGTTTTTGCGATGAAATGAAATTTTGCAATACTTGTGTAAATCGCGATTCTTGGTGAAGCACTATAGACATCCTTAAAACTGACAATGAGTCTGGGAGTAGAGTAATTACTATTATCAAGATGCGACTCTATGCCTTGATTATATACTTATCCTTGTGCAAGATAAGCCATGAGCTCTTCGAACTCTACAAGGACAAGTGAGGGAAAAATTGCAAAAAGCCATGCTTTTCATATATTTTATTGTGTAGTTACCACTTACAAGCTAACTTACTTGTGTAAAAGTCAAACCGATTATTATTTTTCTATGCAGTAAGTTTAAGTTTATGAATTGTATCCTTCTGACGTACTCTATGAGATATTTTCATGCTAGAACTTGATACGAAACGGAAATGTTTTTCTCACAGGAATGTAAAAGCTCTCACTCTATCGGTTTTTTATTGTCTTTATATTGGCTTTTGTACGTAAAAAGATGTATGAGAGCTAAAAAGAAGACAGAACTTAAAATAAACATAACCAGTTTTGCTATTTGCTTTTCGCAATCAAGTTTGTTATCCTTGAAATTTCTTCCCATATAGTACATTCCCCAAGTTAATTTGATATGGTAAAAGAATTATTAAGTTGGAGCGGAAATTATTTTATACGCATAATTACCAGTAAAGTTCAAATGTAGTATTTGTCTATTATGTATGTATGTGTAACTGACTTAATGCAATCTGTATAATAACTTAAGTATGTGGAACAAAGTTAAATTTCAAGTATAGAGTCACGAACAACAAAATTTGCATAGTATGAATCCTTAATCTACTCTTCTGAGAAGTGTACTTTCTCACACTTGAGTTGATTTTCTAGGGGATGAATGCATCAATGTGCAAATTAGGGAGTGAAGTGTAATCAAAAATTCGTGGGGGGAAGTTTATTGCCGTCCCAATACATAATGTTCAGATTTAGGATTGACACAACTGACAAATTAAATTATTTCGTTAAAGCTAAATCATATTGCTAAAACTTGAAAGCTGCTTTGAAGCTATCAGTTTAAAAACCGTGGTAGAAATTATTACTTGAAAAGCTACAACGCAGAGCTATCATTTTAAAACAGCTGCTGCCAACAAGTTGCTGTCTTGAGACATGAAACACCTAAGCATTATTTACTTGTTATACAGGTCCAAAGATTAAAAAATCAAGTGCGTGTCATTTACACATGCTTTCATATACTTGAAAGATAAGATGAAAGGAATTACTGCGTGCCTTATGTCAAGTGTTGTGGTGCTCTATGAATTCTGCAAAGTTGTTGCGTTACTAGAAAAAAAACATTGTAAATGAATGAACCTCAATACCTACTGCTGCTGTTGTTATTTGTTATGACTGGTTTTGCCAACTTCACAGCTGGATTTAGGCAGGGAATGAAAAGAAACTTCATGTAGAGAATTCTGTAGAGTTTATGATTTGAGGTGAATTTTAAAGTTGCAATAATTGTCAGGACACTGGGTGCCCAGGGTGTATTGCTTTTGATTTCTCTGATTATTTCCTATGCATACCCTAAGTATATTTACACTTGATTAACACTGTATAATTGCTTGAAATTTTTGTTATGTAACATATGGATTTAAAAATGATTGTGACTTGCACAGAGTATTAGTTATATGTATCTACATAGTTTTATATTATACCAGCAACTTATATACACTACAGGATACATGTATCTATCTCATGAAAAGTAGTGCAAGTAAGTTATAAGTACTTTTTAACTACATACTTATGTGTCTATGGACGCGCAAAGGTATACAATATAAAGTACATGCTGGTTAAATTACACAAGTAAGCCCAGCTATTTCAGCCATTCTGTTTCACACTGATCTCATGTATCACTTGAACAACATTGTAGGTACCTACGTAAGATTACACATGCAATATCCGAACATTTATTTAAACTTGCAGGAGCTCGTCATTGCAAATGTGGATATTGCGGGGAACTGGCGCCCTAGGGATTTCCTCAGTTCTGTGTAGTTAAATGGTTTTGTACTTAATCTCTATATGCTACATTATTTCCATAGAATACTGAGCAGAAGGAGATTCTCCAGTATTTACTACCTCCTGCGAATGTGGAATACATTGTTGCAATGTGTATAAAGGATATATATAAGCATACATATGTATGGAAATTCTCTGAGTACCTTTCTACTAATACAGACTTGGTCATACTCTAGTTTATTAGTTTGCTGTACTAGTAGTGTGCTTCTGCTTCCTACCTTAAGGATTTCTTGGTCTCTTTCAAACTCCTCGGCGTGTGTTGTTGGGGTACGTTAATTCCATGCACCTCACTGGCACAGATTATTTTCAATACAATACCTTGAAGTGATGTTCAGGGAAGCGTTCATTGAAGTTCCGAACGGAAACATAAAACATATACGCACGTATTTTCGGATAAGCTCTCCGAGTATCCTTGACGTGTCGTATCTTTTATAGAAGCATATCTTTATTATCTTATATGGGTTTCCTTTGCGCTCACTTGTGTTCCCTCGTATTCTTCCAATGTCCGCACAAACAGATATAAACCATCGCTCCTGGACATGCTGCTGTGTCAGCTGCACTGCACGCTACACGCCACAGCAATTCGAATGGAGTTAATGAGAATACTGTATTAAGTTATATTTTCTACATTATGTATGCTGCGTAGTTACTTTCAGTATATCTGCTACTATTATAGCGCTATATGGCTGAAATAATGATGAGCAAATTTTACCCAAATGAATTTCCTCCCATACGACACAACATTGGAATATGTTATTTTAGTCAAACCTGCTGGAGGAGAGAAGTCATTTAGGCTTAAAATGCTACCTTTCATTTGTTACAGTAAATACTATAAGTGATCTTCTTAGGATGACAATCTCTCGCTCCATTTCCGTAAAGTATTGCTCTAATTCGTTATTTTGCTCACTCGTTCCTTATCTAATAAAGGATGAATTTTATATTCATCATTCTCTTCGGGCATATGGTGCAAAGATGGTTTGCATCGTAATAATAGTGTTGTACCTATTGGTATTAGCTA
This sequence comes from Lipothrix lubbocki, assembly GCA_034696945.1. Classification (NCBI taxonomy): domain Eukaryota; kingdom Metazoa; phylum Arthropoda; class Collembola; order Symphypleona; family Sminthuridae; genus Lipothrix; species Lipothrix lubbocki. Next base: position 57,875 of record JAQGAK010000137.1, read on the forward strand.
TCACAATTGTCATGGATCGATGCACGTTACTGAATCCCGTGTTTTACATGGGCAGACTGCATGTAAAATTTTAAATAACGTTTTATTGCCAGCAAAAATAGATATTCAGAATCCGCGTTAATAAAATCGTAGGAAATGAAATAGGCTTGATTATTTGCATTAAAAACTTGTACTACCTTAAAATTTTATGTGAAACATAAATTCAGATGGTCGTAGTATTAGATATCAATGAACGTACAAACTGTATTGATCAAACAGTAAACGGGAATTACGCATATATGAGATTATAGATAGACACTGTTGAAGACAGCGATGACAATCAGAATGCAAAACTGAAGTGGTCACAATGGTCCTGAGACGATGATAATCACATGAAGAGAGTCATAATTGCCCGCACAATAAAGTAAATACAATGGGCCAGAATTACGTCCTCGTTATCTTGTGCTGGGACGTCTTTTTTTCTTACTGGCAACAAGATTTATACATTCTCATGGGAATAGAACTTGGCTTGGGACTCTGTACATTAATGACAGTTCATAATAAACCCTATAATAAATAATTATGCGATCCTTATATTAACTAGACACATACATAGTTTAGATGTTAATGTGAAAATAAATACTGTTCATAGTTTTATCATCGAGCAGCACATGTAGTATTAGAACATGAACATGTAGTATAGTATTAGAATTGGAAATATAGTTAGATATATGTACGTTAATATTAAAAGGCCCATCCTTCGAGCTTTTTTGCAAAACAGATCTAATGAGGTAAGTGCACGGTAAAGTAAATATGTTCACGTGACGTGTACATACGCACTTACGTTAGATGAGGTAGCTAAAAAGTTTAGAGCAATGATAAATTACATTTCTTTTCACACAGCATGGAGACTTATCAGTCGATTCGTTTGATTTAGTTCATGTGGTGATATATGATGATTTGATACTTGAAGTCGTAATCCTTATAGATTTCAATTGCGTAAGTGTCTACAACTTTTTTCATTCCAACTAACAAATGCCTGACACGACAATTTTCTCAAGTGGAGACAAAACCCAAGTAAAGAAACAAAGGTGACCTAAATGAGGAGACATTGAACTTGCAATATGAAATTCAAGTGCCTCCTCCACCTGGTGTAGGGGCTCTTTTAATACATAATTATCTTCTGCAACTCCTTTGAAATTGCATGTAGCAACGCAGATATACGTATCTCTAGTAGGTATACTTAATTAGAGCCTTGATATAGATATAATTGTACACAAGTATGTATCTATATACTTATATGTAGGCATACCGAAATGCCCTTTTCGCACTCATTCCTCACGTGTGCCTGACTGCTCTTAGAAAATCCCATGTATTCCGTAAAATCTATTTTCTGCATGCTCACCCAATTAACTTGACTAAACATTGCCTAAACATCTTGAGCATTGTGGTTTGAGCTCGGTATGAAACAAAGAGAGAATAGCTAGTCGGGCAAATATTACAACAACCTTTATGGAGTAATGATGGTAAAGTTTGTGAGAATTTCTGCACTCTAATTTCTGGGAAACCCACACACACTCACATGCCGTAGTATGTATATATGTAGAGACTAGTCGTGGCTTGCTCGACATTTTCTCATGTTCTCCTTCGTTCCATTGTTTGAATAATTGGAAATTATTGCATGGAGCATAAAATTAACTACATCTGAAGGAGCGTTGGTGATGCAGAAACAATTAAAATCCCTTGGAGCAAGGGGATCCATATACGGGTGATAGGTCAGAAATTCAAAATCTGATTGCAAGTGTATAAATGAGGCAGAAATATTACCTTTACAACTATAGGGCTATGAGGTTTTAGATTCAAGAAAGGTTCATTTACGAAGTAGGGAAGATTTGAACTTACAGAACAAGAATGGTCCCAGAAATTTACATAAGCCCCGGCAACTCACCCAGCAATTAGGTAATTGTTTCATGTTCCCAAGTGTCTTTCTGGCTTGGCGTAACACCTAATATCCTAGAAATTAAAATTCGTTCCATCACTTAAGGTCCGATCATGTGTCGTGTCGTTTTGCTTTATACCTACAGTGGAAATACTACATTAGTCTGGAATTCAAACTGTCAGTTCGATCACAAATCAAAATGTTTTATCTTGGCTTCATCCTCTCTTCTCCATCGTGTCTTATAAGGCAAGCGAAGCTCTCAAGTGTGGATTGAGGGACTGGCCAAGATAACAGATGGGTAAAAAACTAGGTGAATGTGGGTGTTCGGCTGTCCAGTGCCATGGCAAATGATACGGAGAGTTGAAGGAACATTGATGAGATATTATGTTTGAAGGAGTATGTATATGCACTAGATTTTTACTCATTAAGCTTCTTATACTTGAAATTGTTAGCAGCAGACTGTGGTATATTCACATATATACCATATGTATGATTAGATGTACTATAGTGATTAAGGTGTCGGGCAGGAATATTATTCATTTTGCTTTCTTTATCATCCGTCACTGGACCTGTTGATGAATGGTCCATCAAGTAATCTTTACTTGTTTTTTAATCAAGAACATTTCCACTTTCTACTTCATTCTTCTCTTTGTTTTATCTTTCCAGAGTGTTTCATGTTTTTGATATGTCTGAGACGTATAACTGTTAAGCCGGCTGATATTGTCGTTCTGAAACTGTTTTTGTTATTATGAATCGGAAATTGCCAGTTGTCGTTAGTGTAGTGCAATTTACCAAAAATTGCATTGACTTGACTGGGATTGGTGGGAGTAAAGACCTTATCTCTGGTAGACCTGAAGCTAAATCAATGGATTTAATTAATCGCAATATTTTCAGCCACAGTACACAATGCTTATACATAAGTATGCGTAGCAAATATAAGTATAGATAAGTATAAGACTTAATATGAACTTTTGTGTTGGCGATGGGCGTTGATCCAGAATGGTAAAGTGGCTGTGTAACAGTGCTGTCAATAGTAAAAATCAAAGCTTAATCACGTCCGTCCGTTTAAATGTACGAGGAAGGAAATTAATGATTTAAATAATAAAGCGATAAGATTGTCATTCCCTCTCTCTATTTGTTGTCAGACTCCATTCAGTTATACCTAGTCAATGGGTGATGTGATGATGGCAGAAAACAACTATGTACAGTGAATTAGTTAGGGACAGCTTAAGTCAGTTAAACTTAATTGATACGTGAGTGTCGCTAATAAACTTAAGCGCGAGTTTAATTCCCAGCATGGGTGAATGTGTGAGCGTGCCGAAGTTGCTATTTCGACAGCAGTCGTCCAATCCATGTATTTTAATTGAATCGTAAAGAAAGTGCGTCTCCTTACTATCGTTGGCACACATCTCTTCAAGGGGTTTATTTCATTTAATGTTAATTTTAAATCAAAAGCATTCTCTGTGTACTGCTTGGAGTTAAATCCAACACAAACCACAAAATCTCACTTCAACTTTTATAATAAGTGTTATGTTCAGTCTTACAAAAACTTCATTCTGTCCTCTGTCTTGTATCCTTACCCATGATGAGATGCAACCATTTTAGGAAGTTAATACATCTGATGTGGCCTTAATGAAGCACGTAGTATGTATATAAGGACGAAATTGTGTTAGGAGCTTGATATCAATTTCTGGTTATTTCTTACTTTCAGTATCTTTTATACCTAAATTAGACTCATCAAAGCACAAGTGAACACGAAGCTAAAAAAGGTCCTTAAGGACGGTCGAGCTCACAACGATCCTGAAGAGCGGTAGAGTTAACAAAATTTCTTTAGGACGGTAGAGTTCACAAAGACTCGCAAGGATGGTAGAATTAAAAAAGGATTCATATAAAGCCGCTAGTCTTTTAACGTGTAGAATTCTAGAAATACAGATAGATTGACATAAGGACTGTATTGAGTTGAAAATATCTAGAAACACCAGCTGCTGTCATGTTTCTCAGCGTATTTCTCATAGGTTTTTGACGTGTGAATCAAAAACAATTTCATTATCGTTAGCGTCTACGCTATAATAAGTCTTTGGCCTTTCCCGACTTGACTGCAAAAGACCTCTATTATTTTGTCATTATAGCGCTCCTACCTTTAGGGAGATGATGTTGGGAATCCGACTCCGTTCTCATTGCTCCCGTTCTCCGAAACAAGCTTATTGCTGTGTAAACGTTGCTCTATGTAAGAGAAAATTTCAGAAGAGAGGAGTACAATTATTGTAAAGGAAAGGCGCTTACGATGACATGGGGTTTGGTTTTTGAGAAGTGTTGTGCCGGCTCCGTAGTATGCCCTTTACATTAAAACTACGTTATACTGTTTTGAGTAGCGGGGAGCTTTGGGTGTCTTAGCTTGTTATCGGTATCGGAGGAGGAGAGAAAATGATGTCGCTCCTTTGAATTTTCTTAATGACAGCCTTTGTCTAATCTTCTTCACATTTTACGTCTGCTCCAACTATGGCAGGAATAAAGATGAGAGAATCTGAGTGTGCCTCATCATGCAATGGAGCTCTATATATGTATGATAGAGGAGACCCTTAAAATGATACAGATTTTATGCCTTGTAATTCTTCGTTTAGTCTTTTTCAAACGGAGGAATGTAAGATGGAAATATAATATTATTAAACTTCAAACGTTGCGAGGATTATGTCAGTGCCAATTCCTTCTTATGGCAAACAAGTATAGCACAGGCCAAGTTCAAATAAATTGGAAGGCAGGGTTTCAATAGCTCGTCTCTACTTTATAAGGACCTTAAAGGCTTGTATAAAAAGTACAATGTATACTTGAATATATTTAGTATCTTATATATAGTATCTACATGTTTAAGCTATGTGATGTATATGTCTTATTCAACTTGGACTGTGTAGACATCGGCTCGAAAATTACAGACACTTGACTATACATTATATGGGAAGGCTGCTTGAATAAGTCAGAGGAGAACTGTCAACCTGTCTGAGAGTACATCTTCCGTCTTCCAGTATGTTCTCATATGCTGTATCTCCATTTGAACGTGTTATAGTTTAAGAAAACATGATATGATAGGAAGCGGAGTATCCCTTCTCCCTTGGCAATAATAGCAATTTAGGTATACCTACATGCTCAACAACCAACCCTGTGGTGTGAAGCGGGCAAGACGTTATTTTTTCTAGCTATTACCACACAATTGAATGCAGCATGTCTGATTAAGATAAATAGATGAACGTCGTTTCCTATTACCTCATCACTTACCAAGTGATATCAAGTTAAGTTCATTACAAGGTATGCATGTCTTCGAAGTTTTTTTTACCTTTCGTGTAAACTATAAATACACACACTATAGTATAGTGGAAGGAAAAATGTTGGATAACTTGGCTTGACTACCTTCCTTGGGTATTCTATATTTAAATGAATTCACTATGATCCATTCACATACCAGTAGTAGTAGCGGTGACATGGACGGTCGTAATCTAAGCTGGATCTTTACATTCGATACAATTTTTCAATTTAATACCACACGACCGTATAAGTGAAACTACACAGTAGAACATGAAAACTCTTTGGGACTTACAAGTAGCTGGATTGGTTTTGTTGTGTTGCGTAATACTGATTCAGTATCAGGATTCAATTCACCTTGATTTGGTTGCAAGAACTGGGGCTAGTTTCTATTGTTGTACCTATAGGTACTTATATCATGCTTTTATAAGGAAGATGATGCACACATTTAGTCTTGAAACGAGATGCTTTCATAATGCAATGGAACGATAGTACATATATTCACAATGCTCGAAAAAAATGGTGTGTGCATGTTTAAACCTTATCAAGACATCAAAGGTTAGTACAGATTTTCGGTGTAGGAAACACTTGGAGCCTGTTTTTAAACACAATTATGTTTTGAAAAGCGTTGAAAATAATGCCAATTCACCTGCGTCTTTGGAATAATAGAAAACTGACTTCTTTTGGACCTGTGAGTAACTTTGAACTTTATATTTAATATCTGTAGCAAAGGACTTTCTATAATGCCACATTTATATGTTTTATGCTCATCCTCGGATAAAAGTTGGGTCGTCGGCAGGAACCAGAGAGCTGTTGCGTTCATCCCTTTCTATTTGTAAAGGTACAAGGAGCAGTACTAAAGAAAAGTCCAACTCAAGAGAGAAATGCCGTAAAGTATTAAGGATGTTAGGAAATAAGTAGAGGATCAAATCCTTAGGTCTTAGACATTGTAAGAGTGTGGAGAAGAAGGACACGTAGAATTTTTTCCAGCAAAAGTATATGTATATACGTATTATTGTACTTGTACGTTACATGTATCTTATGCCGTATTGTAGTGTTAGGTAAGTTGAAGTATATAATTGTGCCGTACATGTGTAGTAAGAAGCAGTGAGTTAAAAAGCTACCAAGTCAAGTGTGAGATTTTGTCTCCACACTGCTAACTTGAGAAATCGTCATTGTTCTCATACTCTTGACTTCACTTGTGTGTGTGTGTGTGTGTACAGCTGACTATTTATTATTATTTATTTATAGAGTTTTTATCAGGATTGGAGGAGATGCAGCAGGAGCGGGAGCTGTTGTTGAAGTTGCTTTTGTCAAATTGTTGCATGAATAGTTAAGTGTGAACTCGGCCCTGAACTTGTCTCTTTCTATCCTTTTGCATTAATTCAAATTTTAGGCGACGGAATTTTGAATAAGTTATATATTATGTTGCTACTTTGTCACTGACGAGAGGGGTTAAAATGCAGCGTGGAGCATTAGAGAACTTGATTGTCTTCCTCCTGCATCCAGCATGTATATAGCAGTAGGAGCATAAAAGAGCTGTCCCCAAAGCTATTCATTCAAGTCGTGGCTTGTCTTCTGTGTGTATTTTTCAAAGGCGACTATTTCTTACGAAATTACTAGGCTGTAATGAGAATGAGCCAGGTGGACTGTTATTTTGGAACGCGAAGGTATAGACATTGGTATATACTTGTATAAGGATGGCGTGAGGAGGTCGGATTTTGTCTTCGGAAGAGTCAAACGGATGAAGACCATTTTCCTTTCACAAGAGTTCTCTCTTGTTAGTATTGTCGGATTAGCACGGATTCAATTTGTACATGTTTTACTTGTGGCGATATGTACACATATCTACATTAGCTACACAAATACAGAGTTATAGGATACGAATGTTGGAAAGAATAAAGCTGATGAGATTTTCAGATTAGACGACAATGGATGACAAACTTTTCGTCACTTGCTTGTGAGCCTCGCACTGCATGTATACATAGAGGTTAATTCTACATTATAGAAGAAGGCTCCATTTGATTCTATCTCATATATTCTTCCCTTTTACCTATTTTAGGCAAGGCTATTAATCCTTTTGTATAATAAAGAAGTCATCCCATAAAGAACTAATTCCTCGAAAGAATCTACAATAACCATTATATCAGGGCTTTAGCAAGCACTAAACCGAATGTCCGTAGAGTGCGTTATTTATGTCCGTGGCTTTCAACCCTTGACTGTAAAAACGACGCTATTACAAAGTCGCGATGTTGTTTATGAATTGTCCTTTACCGCATCCGGATTTCAAAAGTCAAGACTAACAATTAGATTACAGTGTAAATATACATGTGTCAGAAATATAACCTGTAATGCCTATAATGTCTGTAAATACCGTCGAAATATAAATGATGGGTACCAAACTCTTTAACTGCCAATGGAGTGAACTCCAAGAGTTTCATCAAGATAGAAATTCGTATTTGGCGTTACGTACTCATGGCATACAGGTTGAATGCATTACACCATGGCTGAATGTGTAATTATAAAGGTGTAACAATGTAGATTATGTGAGATGCTAGTTAAGGCTTGTATATGCAAAGGACAAGGCCTTTGCATATAGACCTTGTTAGTTTTTGCTGTCCAACACACAAACCTGGAAGATGTGCCACTTTTTCGAGGACTCGGGGCTGGTTGGATAGTTACAACATTGTAGTAAAGTACTTATGTATATATCTGATGAAGAGCTTTAATTGGGTAGAGGTGCACGTTTTCCCAACGTGTTGAATACCATTCCAGCAGGTCTTATCCCCGGAGTGAATCTTATCTTGTGGCAAGATGAGAGTATGTGTGAGAACAAGTTGAACGACGAGACGGGACTTAGAGTGAGTTTGATTTCTAAACTCTGAGGCTCTCCTATTCTTTCACAGATGACATTCATTACGGAGTGTCAGTAGGGTGGAAGAATTCTCCTTTGCAAGCTTCACTCTCATTCTTTGATATCCAACTGCGATCAAAATAAAAAGTAGTGACTGGAAATCAAATGAAGCCAAATAATATCAGCACTGTGTAACTTAAAGTTGATATAGTCAAGCGTCCTGGAGCTTATTAAAGAAAATGAAATAAGTGTTCCTGTACAAACACCATCGTGCAGGGAGTTTATTTAAACGTTTTTAACGAATGTAGATGAGTTTTCATTGTTACACACATAGCATAGTTGGGTTTATACTTATAGCATATAAAAATGATATATTTATATACTTACGCATATATGCGGATTTAATTCTACGATATTATAACAATTCCTACAATGTTCCTATGTTTGTGAAATGGTTTATATGTTGCACACTATTATACATAATTACTATTATAGAATGCGGATAAGTTGAAGCGCTAAACACTCTCCATGCGGATAAGTTTTGTTATCTAGAACTCGGCTTGTTGCCATATATTGGACGGTAAAAAATGTATTTATTCTTGTTATTGCACTATTATACTTCCATCCCGTCGAAAAGTGTCTGTATTAAAACGGCTGAGATTGTTATTATCCAATTAGTCACACGGTATAAAATATTTACCACCAGTAGAAATTGTTATGGATATTAGTCTCCGGTTGTAAAACTCGTGGCTTCAATTCAAATCTGATAATAGTAGCAGTGTAATAGCAATAGCCTGTTCCTATGTATTATTTTCAATGTCCGTACTTTCATTTACTTGTATTTTTGGTATCAAAACTCTCCGTTGATATAAATTCACGCTGGTATAGAGCTTGTGCGTGCATATGTAAAATATTCGTAATTATCTTAAGTACAATCCGATTTTCCCTTTTAGCTGTAATTGACTCGATTTTCATATGCCTGTTATTATTGCAGTCATGTTTATTGCTCCCGTGTTTATTAGTGTCGTTGAAAATATCTTCGTATTTATGAATTTGTATGCTGAAAATGTTTATAGTGACCAAATACACGCATTTTCAAGGCATGTGTAAGTGTGTTGATAGTTTTCATAATACCAAGACAGTTGCCAAGTAAGTGTAACGTTAAAGAAACTTAAGATGAAGGATAAAGGCACATGGCACTAGAACAAGAGCACAACTACATGTAGCTTGAAGCTCCCGCAAAAAAGTGACAACGAGTATTACGAGAATTTGGTTAGAGTGTGAAGAAATTTGTTTTGAAGATACGGTTTTTCTTCTCCCCAATTTAATTTATTTGAATTTTGTTTTTGACGGAAATGCACCGTGTTTGTGTGTCACAGTATTTCCTTGTGGAATTTTGAATTCGCAAACTTGTAGATAAATACATACAATAACAAAGGGATATATTTGGAAATATAATATGCAATACATGGCTTATTGTGTTTGCTGATATTTGTATAGAATAAGAGGGTTCCCGAAGGTATAAGGCTTTACGTCCTCTACAAATTTACATGACGAGCGTGTAATAAAAAGTGTGCTGAGGCTTTTCCCTGTTCAAGAGGCTTAAAAATTCACTCCATGAAAAATACGGATGTTTATGTTAAGTAAAGAGCATGTCATGCTCTGTCAGGAGGCTGCTTTGTATTGTGAGCTGAAGTACACTACGCGGGCTTGTTTGCATTTTGAAAAGAAGAAAAAAGTCGGGGAGGATGTAGGAAAATATATATTTTAGGGTTTTGATGGATGACATTTTGCAACTTTTATGTATGTATGTACATTAATATGTATTTCTGTACTTATACTTATATTAAACTTATAAAAACTTACATTTATTTATATATAAGCAAATAATGCTTATTATTAATATGTATACAAGTGCCTAAGTAAACCTTTTGAGGTTGTTTGTGTTGTGGAGGCTATGAAGGTTTTAATGATATTTTATGAAAAATAGCGAGATGCTTTTTCAATTTAAAAAAAGGATGAGGTTGAACAAATAATATTTTGTTATTTGTTGAAATGGAAGTTTTTAATAAAAGTTTTATTCATCATGCCATGCTTAATTTCTGCTCAAATTTTCATATCCACACAGTCTTTTAATAAAATGTCAACCTTCCTGGGAATGTGAGTAAAGTTTTAAGCAGACTTTTTAGCGTCCCCGTTTTTAAGGTTATAGCATAGAGGAAAGTATTATATACATAGGTAGTTACACTCATCGGCTGTCCGCACATTTCACTCAACCACTATCCAGTTTATTCAGCTTTAGAGTGCGGAGACGAGTTTCTATGTGAGCATACAATAAGGGTCCTCTTGAGTGAATTAATTCATCTGCATATTATAACCATCCGCCATAGCATCCACTGAGTCAGAAACTTGAGGGCTGATGTCATTCAGTGTGTACACTTTTGCAAGGAACTTTGAAATGAGAGAAAGAAAATGAAAGTTCCAGATGCGTTTATGACAATCTAATGCAAAAGGCACTCTTGAAAAAAAACGACGGAGAGAGAGAGAGAGGCATTCAACTGTGCTAGACGATCTGACTCCGAAGAAAGTCCTCCGCTGCTGATGAGAGAGGAATCCACATTTCCTTCTCGGATGCCAGCATTCAAGTTAACATTTTAAATTGTCATTCCTCTTGGCTGTAGATACGATGACAGAAAAAGAATATAACTTATCTGTACTGCTGTGCAAGGCGTTTGGAATGATAAAGCTTCTATTTCTACCTATTTCAAAAGGTTTGTCAAGGTATATGTATCTATTTAAATATAGTATCTACTACCTTTGATAGCATGTACTCTGCGGTGTAATTATATGATAATTACATCCAAAGCTAGAGGATTATATCAATAATCTATTAGATACGACCTACTTTTAAGAAGATGCTTATGACTACCTGATAAAGTTGTCTGAAAAATATTTTTTAGATTTTTAGTAGATTTCTATAGTAGACATCCCCTTTACTTTGCTTATATTCGTACATTTTGCCGCGTTTAAAATCATCTACCAATACAAATAATAGCTTGATTATATAGACTTCAGCACTGAATTTACACTTTCACCAAGCGCTTCGTAGCAGGAAGAGGAACTGAAGATAAAAGAAGATGAGTTTGCATTGTAAAAAAGAGTTCGTATTGGCGATTGCACATGGATGCACATTTTTATTTTATCACGTTTGGCTATTGAATGTTATATAGTTACTGTATACATACAATATAATAATAGTATAAAATATAGTTTTGCTGTACATAAAATAGACAGTACGATATACAGAGATACACTATATAGAGATAACATGTAGAAAGGCCTCCCCGTCACTGACGGTGTTGGTGAGCAATAAAAACCACTGGATTATGTTCAAAAATTGAATATGCTCCAGCGGTAAAAGTTGAAACTGGAAGATAGTGGCTGGGGTAGTCGTAAAAATCCACCGTGGTTTCAGGGAAAATTGACGAAACGACTCCCAGGTCAATTCTACTATGGTATGTATCGAAATGAAGGGAGAAAGACAAGGTTGAAAATTGCTCCGGTGATTTTTATCGAAACTGTGTGGGATATATGTATGCAGTTGTGGCAATAGCCAACATTGTCTTGAACATTGTCTTAGTGTTCAGCATTGTCTTGAGTGCACCTTCTTCTCATACAATATTGTCCATTTTCTAGTATCCAACGAAGCTCGCTATCTCTTACTGGTGTCCCTATCCCTACCTTCACTTCAGTTCCTTGCAACTTTTAAATGATTGAGCTTCAGAATATGTTGGGAGTGAGTGTGTGAACATCGTGCCATGATAAATATTGACAGCGATTAGACCTTACAATTCTCTCTCTCTTCCGTCCATGTATCCCGTATCCTCTAGTAGTATCCCTGCTAAAATTTTATTCTCCATCCCGGTTTCTAGGATATGTAATTGTCGACAGGGCAAGCTTCGTTCCTCCACACTTTCTCTCTTTTTTTTGTGAATGGTAGGAAAAAATGGGAAAACATGCTGTTGGTATGTTTACTTAGAACTATGCACGTCTAAATAAGTCTTTAGCTCTTGCTGGAGTACTATTTGCCGACTTATTTCATCTTTTGTGCAGCGAGGATTGAACCCTCTGATTTTTTCATGAGATCGGCCCACCTCCCGCCCTTTTATTTCCGAAACTTTCCCTCATGTTTAGAATACTAAATGAAGGAAATACTAAACTCGGGGTGTTTTTACGGCTTAATATTTGACTTGTGACGGGATTAATGCTCTTTATAGTAGCTAAACGCCGGGATGAATTCAACGTCCGTAGCTAAGCATAGTAGACAACAAGATACGCACGAAAGAATTGTTCTTTTCCCATGTGTAGTCCCTCCGTTTTTTTTCACTTCTCCCAACATTTAAATAGCTCAGGCGTCTTGCATAGTCAATGTTTTGACTACCAATCCGACTCTTATTCCGTATGATTTTTTTTTGAAAATACTGCAGAAGCAGAATTGTGTTTACATAGAATTATGCTATTAATAAAAATTTCTACTGACTCAGTTTCCAAATTTAGGTTTCTGTGTTTATGTGCAGATTCTTAACTTCAAAGCTGAAGTGATACACACACTTTCATGCTTTTATACATATCTACAGTATTGAGGTTATCAATTTTGCTTGCGCACGTTGTTGGTGGAAATTAAAGTTGTATTTTTGTACCTGAAGGTTTTTGTGCTTTCGGGGCGTTCTTTATTAATTTTTAATTAGGAATGAAAAGGACGATTTGAGAAAACGTGAATCCAGAGGAATCGAAAATGATATCGCAAAACCATGCATAGGGCTTAAGTTTTGGTAATATATAGAGAGAATCTTGACTATGGAAGAATTAAATCAAAGGAGAATCGAGCAATGAAGCTGTATTATTATGTTTTGTGAAAAATGTGCAATGCCTATTAACGCTACTAAGTAGTCTTTTGTTTCCAACGTGATATCATGTAATGAATGTTTTGGTCGTTAGTTGAAAAGAATCCATTTAATAATAAAAGTTCGGACGGGGAACAGAGGAAAAAGAACGTGTAGCGAACATTTGAACACTTTGAGAATACATGTTTTCGTGGTAGTTAGCTGACAGAAGCAAAAGGTGAGGAAATAAATGAGACAAAACGGTATTTGTTGGAAGCAAATGAAGCACAGTTAGTGTTCCTCGGAATAAAGTCCCTACATAATGTGTTGTTGTAACTCCTGCTTCAGATGTTGAGGAGCTTCATTTAATAGAAAAACATGCTTTCTTCCCCTTTGTTTTACCATCATTACTGGATGACTACGTTAGTTTGCGGCGTGCTCAAGGAAACCTCTCGTCGCAAGGCGTTCCTCTTTTTTTTACACGCATATATGCAACACACGAGAAGAAGGAACTAAGGAAGATTCACTTTGTGGTTTATTTACGGAATCCGTTTGTTGTAAGGATACATATGGAGTATCATTTGCAAAAAGCGCTTTTTTTTGTCACAGTTTTTTAATCCGTGATATAACATTTCTGCAACCACCAATTTTAACAAGTATTAAACTATAGTAAATGCTGTACGGTATAACTTACCACCCTGTTAGCCACAAATGCACTTTCCTGTAGGATTTTCTACGATTTGTATTTGATTATATACGTGATTCTTGAGGATTTTCCGTTCCATCCCGACCTCATTTGTATTGAATGACGACTTCCCTTATACAATTCATGACTACTCATTATATTTTGAAATAAGTATGGGAATGGGGAATGCACATTTTTACGGAATAAATTATTATACTTTTGCCGGGAGGCCTTCTATCATGCCTGAGTTTCAACAGGGGGGTTCGAATTTTGCTTTGCTCAAGGCTTCTTATACAGATCTTCTCAATTTTGAAGATTTCTTAAATTGGAATTGTGCATGTGCGCAGGATATTTTTCATTTCATATTTGTCAGCAGATTGTAATGAAGACAGATTTTCTGCACAATCTTCAATACTTATTAACTTCGTCACATTGTGTCGCACAGTTTTTAACTAGAATTATTCTAGAAAGTATGGTAGCAAAAATGGGTTGATTAGTGAACGAAATGCGTGCAAAATTATTTTTAGGCATGTAAATTCTCTCTCTAACACAATCTCAGTACTATTAAATTAAAAACAATACATTGAAAACATGAGAAATAGTAATGTAACAGTATCCATGCATAAATGCAGCGGCGCTAATTTTTTATCTTGGACCATATGCGGAGATGTTTTCCCACGACTGACCCAAACATTGTGCCGTGGTTGAAATTCCAATTCATACAAGCTGTACTTATAGCATTACTAAACTATGTGTTACGAACGGCTAAAACTACATGTTGCTACTTAGTAAATACTTGTGTCTATATCATCGTGCCCAACACTCAGCATGAGCCTAATCTTATATGTAGTACTTGTAATCTTTGTTTCATCTGTCCAGTCGAACACAGTTTGAGTCTCCATGAGGCAGTGTGGCATGAAGTGCCACAAGCGGTTGTGAAGCTTGCAGAAGGTATACTTATTATACGAGGGGATTCTGGATTAAGCCTAGAATTGCTGGAGTATGATTCAATTTAGAAAATTATATCTGAAGTAAAAAGAGAAACTTCAAAGGGGGGATCTATGGACGTATACAGCGGTGTTAGAGAAGATTCTAAAAAGCTTTTCTTATAATCTTCCTTATTACTACACTATATACATCCCTACTTTTTTGCAGTCTACTCAGGTTCTCAAAGAAAACAGACTATATAAGTCAGTATATTGTGAATAGACTCATTGTGATTCAGCGATCACTTCTCTCTCTTGTGTATGTTTATTGTTCATTGGCTTCATAAGTTACACCACCGTCTTCATCCATCCGTGATTCTGCGTCAGTATCCACAGTCTTTATTATTATATATGGAGGAGCGAGAATTTCTTCAAGGCTTCAGGGTTGACTAAGTTTCTTGTGTACAATATAAAATGTGCGGATATATAAGATGCTTCACAACAAGGTATATCGGTCTATCTGAGAAATAAAACTTTTCTCAAATTTCATGTTCTATTGAGCCCCTGTAATAAGTTAATTTATAAATGAGCTACACTTATCGGACTTTTTTCTCCTCCTAGTACTAGTGGTTTGATTGGATTTAACTTCTGGGAATAAAAGATACAGAAAGAGTTTAATCATCCTGCTGTCTGTATTCAATCAACAAAAACTGTTGATTGTACAGTTTTCCAAGTAGACAGATAGACACAATAAAATTTGATACTCGCGGTAGAAATTAAAAAATTTAGACATACAACAACAATATGACTAGTAAGGTTTTCAAGTCAAGCTGTCCTCTGCACACTGCCCCGTCTATACGTTACTTAAATGGTGGAAAGGGCTACGTGCCGACTAGATTTAACTGTGAATTGCTTTTGTGCATAACGATCTGGCCCATAGAAGAGCCTTTTGGTACATGACAAGCATAAATTCCTTCATCCGGATGGAGATCGTTGTTGAGTGTGTAATCTGGGTAGATTTACTTGTTGTATAGAACTCACTTTTAGATATAATTTTATTTTGTAGCTACAGGTACATGCATTTCTCGAAAAATCAGCACATTTACGCTGTACTGCTGCGGTTACGGCGTGTAAAATGATCGTGCCGAGAAGAAAACTATTAACTGTGACGGGTTGATGATTCTCCTGATCTAGTTAGGTCGTCGGTTAGGTGGTCATACACATTTACTACTTGGTAAACCTTAGGTTTTTACCTCAATATGTGTTTGTCTGTACACAACAGAGTTACTACTCTATAGCAATCAGTTGCCTAATACAGGCTATACTATACCTCCTAATACTCTGCCGACGAACTGTAGTTCATGGCAAGGTAGCATGGAAGTAGCTTAAATGTGAGAAGGTTGAAAAGCTCCGTAGACTCAGTTTGTAAGTAGTTTGTTGCGAAACATTAAAATGATTTTAATATTGTTGTTACAGCAATTTATTATATGAATATGCTTAAAAAATGAACATGAAAAGGGTTTGTTTTCCCTTTAATTTCATTATTATGCCACAACTTCTACTATTCGTCGTTGTAATCTAACGGACTTCCTTCCCTAATGTACAAAGCTTCATCTTGTGTCATCATTATTCTGCATGGATCAAGAGTGCTGTCAGTGCTGTGTACTTTGAGATTTAGCGGTATGCGTTCGTCTTATTACCATGTTGCTTTTTTCTGGATGATATAGAGTAATACACAGACATGATATCTCTACTGCTAGTAATCATTGTACAAATGTGCTTTGAATGTAGTAATTAGTATTTATAAGTATGACATGTTGTGTTTCTTAGTCTTGGAAGATGCGAGCGGAGGTGCAAGATGGGAGTTGAAGAGTATATAATGTAATGTAGGAATGTACATACTTAAGAAAACAAAAAAAAACATAGTGAATCATATAATAGCATATATGCTAGTATATGATTTTTATATATAAGAGAGAGAGAGTACACGAGAAGTACAGGGATGAGTACAGGAAGCATTACATAGCATAAAGCTGAAACGGTCACTTGTTTTCAGATCAGCGTCTTCGTCAGTCTTCGTAAGGAACGTGAGTATTACACGCCCAGTAATAATTGGAACATGGACTTTGGCTATACTTGTCGTTAATATGCTGCCAATTACTCGTGTTATACACCGAGGAACTTCCCGTGCTTTACAATATACAGTTAGACGAGCTGAAATTTATGTAGTTTGATCTTAAAACAACGGTTCGCACCAACGATGGGAAGTATAATCGATGATTGAATTGGTCCTAAATACAAGCACCATAGCAATATCGGCCTTCAAAGCGAAATTATTTTGAGACCTTTCCAATAATCAGGAAAGTTTGTTCAGAAGGGATTTGGCAGTGATGCGAGAGCCTGTCCGCAACCTGCCTTTCAAGCTGATTATCCTAATGTTTTGACCAGTCAAGAGGTTTATGGTGGAAAGAATTAATTTGACTCTTTTGATATGTTCAAGACGAGCTTGGGGTTTACTGTAATACTACCGCCAGTAACTAAGTAAAGTATGTACTACCGCCAGTCACCAGCAGGTACAATGTGGAAGCTTTTGAAAGAGCGGTATCAGTTGTATACGCTTTTAGTTCAACCTTTATGTATTTATATCTACTTAAATACACTCAACTGAACGTAAACCTAGAGGAATCTCCGCAAAATTTAGCGTAATTTGTGGGTGAAAATGGGAAAAAGTCCTCGAGCGAGTGGTTACTAAGAGTCATTAGTCATTAAGCTTCCTCTCTACCGTCATCATCTTTGCTTTGCTGTGCTATGCATTACCGTTCGTCTCATCTATCCCTGGTTCTCGCATATAAGTATCTACTCACTGACGATTTTGCGGTGATGTACTAACGAAGCTGAATTAGAGCATCAAAAGAAATTCTAAGCTGCACTCGACAAATTTCCTCTATAGGGTTCAAAACCCAGTGAGCTCTGCTGATTTTGACTGAGCCAGCCAGGTTAAGATGGGATTTTGATTGCTTTTTTGACGATGATTCACCTTTGAAATTTATTTACTTTTTTTGGCCTCAGAGTAAATATTTGACGATGAAAGGATGAACCTATCAAGTTCAGGTGTTATATCTAATTAGGTACCTGTTAGACCAGGTTAATGATATTAGTCTATTGAGTTAGCAGATCTGGCTGTAAATTAAGTCTAAAACACAAAGTCATATCAATTGGATTAGGAAAGCTTTTATTTCCTTTTCGAAAAGCTTCATCGTTTTATCTTCATAACCTTTTGAAAAGTGTTGTTTTTGACTTTTCTAATCGATGTTTTAGATTAATAATAATTTTATTTACTAAAAATATGTCTAACGTAGAGGTTCACAAAGGAAATATTTGCATGTTGCTATAACGGGAAATACATATCTATACAAAGAAAATTTCTATTTTAAATTGATGTAAAATGTCTCACCAACTCTTTCAGTAAAAGAAAATTATTTCTGGTTTTGATTGTTATTGTCATCGGGCATGAAAGAAACGGCAGCCTTTTTATTGTAGATTTCCGTGTTTTTATATAATCTGTATATACACTATTGCTTACCAACTGTATAAATTGGCTTATAAAGCCTTTTTTGGTGGAGTCCTTCGGTAGAGTCGATTTGGTAATTTTAGCTGAGGTTACTTTTATTCAAAAAGACCTTCATTTACAAGAAAATGCTCTTAAAAAGGTTATTTCATATTATTCTGTTCTAATGACGCGAATTAAGCATTGTAATGAGTTTTCTTATTTACCTTTTTAAAGATTGAAAGCACTTTTTGTACAAAAATCGCCAATGCTTATTTTAATAACAATATAATTATGTTTTTGTTCTAAAGGTTTTATGGCTTTATAAGTCCCTAAACCTCCTTCGTGTACATATCAAATAAAGAATTTCTTCTTCAGCGAGGAATGCTTTTCATCCAGACGGGGACTCAACAAGCTGCAGACATTATGGAATTGTTCAATGTTCCTTAATGCCAGATAATAACACTAGAGCTGCATTTATCAAGGGACGATAGGAGGGGCAGGTAGATCTTATATATGACAAGCAAGTTCCTTGATCGTGAGTCCATAAACTCCGTGAACTGTTAAGCAGGAGGGATGCACGTATCTCGGGCTAATTTTTATGGAATCGCTCCATATAAATAGGCTTGTAAGCATTCTAAATTAGTCGGAATGCTAGATCTCATCTGATTGCAATATTCATTTCAGATGTCCAGACATAGATCTTGCGTTATCAAAACTGTGTACATATACTTACAGATACTGTGTTCTACTTTTTATATCTGTATTTACGATTTGCTTATGAGAATATATAAATATATCTACTTTAGTCTTCCAAACCCCACAGATGTTCATACAAGCAGTAAAAGAAATATCACAAGGGGGAAGCACAAAGAGATGCATGATAAGATTTTAGGTTCAGATCCCAGCTCGTGACACACGATTCCTCTCAAATTTTGCTCGGTAATAATTACAAATATAATTTTTGGGGGTAAAATCAAGTCCATCCAGTTCATAAGTATTGATGTGCGAATAGCTATCTCTTCCAGATAATTATAATATCTTTAGTTCAACTGAATTACATTACATTCTATATAGGAACAATTTTAGTCGTCCTTCGAAGATGCGAGTACTATGTATCGTAATTAGCTTGAAAGCAGGTATATAAAGACCATCTTGCCATGAAACCAGGTTCTCTGTAGAACGTATACGGAGTTCACATTTGATAAATTACAATGTTGGATGGAGCCTATTTCCCTTAATGACATCAGCATGTTTGTCTCATCTCTCTACTTAATCTTGACTATATATTGAAGATCCTAATGTGATTAAGTCCATTCGGATGATTAAACGGATTGTTTATGTGGATGCAATAGAGCTGCTCCATCCTTGAAATCTTCATTATTGTATCATCCTATACTAATTTCCACATCCACTCTTCGGGCATGCCATGCCATGGGATGGTGGATGTGTGTTGTGTGATTGTTTAAATAATAACACCTTTGGGTTTACTTTTTGTGGCACTAGTGCAAATTACTTTGAAAAAGTGAACTATAGCATTAATGATACTGCACTGGTTTTAAATAAAATAGAAAACAAATATTTTAATCTAGTAACCCATGTGGTTGATCTTTTGCCCAACTCATTAGAAATAAAATCATGTATCTATACTTATGTATATGATGAGTCGTAACGACATGTGTTATTTGTGCTCTTGAATTGAATTAAAGTATAGTAAATGATTGCAAGCAGTAATGCCATGCTTAAGGGTAGTGAAATTGGGGGAATTATTGTACTAGGGTAGAGAAACCCACAATTTCAAGCAGGTAATGACGCACCATTTTGTAACAAATTAGGTCAGATGATGTAGCTTGCGTTTGCACTACATATATGAGTAAATGAAACTGACCATGAACTAATTCAAGAGCAGCGTGGCTAATCAATTTCTTTTAGCTGTTACCTGCATACACGACAATCTTTGCGCTTCGATCATCGAGTAAAGCAAAGGACTCTACGAGATATAAGACTGTCGACAGTGACAAGTTCATCGCATTTTTGTATGATATGAAAACAAGCTCGTAGACAATCACAAAGAGACCTCTGATTTAAAGCCATGAAAGGCAAAACAAGAAGAAAATGATCCGTAGAGAATTTCCTCCAACGCTTGTATGTATCTATGTGTGGTACCAATGATAAAAAGTTGTTGTGTATGACATAGTTACATCATCTATTACGTGAAATTGGTCCAAGAGTCAACACAATTAAAGTTTCATCCATACCCTACCATTAAGTCTTTTCAAGTAGTTTAAATTCCATGTAATCATAGTGAAACAAATTGCTAATTATTGTTTTCTTATTTGTTCTTTACAGGTAAGCATATCCGTCGGATGCTGTAGCTCAAGGAGCTCTCTTATGGATACATTCATTGGACGGTCTCTGTGCATAATTTGGTTGAGTGGTATGAATCCTTTTAGTTTTTATGACAAGGTTGAGCATTCGTTGTAATTATTAAGTGCATCTTTTTATGTAATAAACATATCGCATCCGCATGATCTTTCAGACATATTTACATTCACACGGAAAATACGGGAACGACCATGCAAATAGCTTCGCTTCAAGTCAAACATCCATTAGCAAACAGCTTATGTGGCTTACATACTTAAGCAAGTATACAAGACAAAAGTATTCTACATACTTAAGCAAGTATACAAAAGTATTCTACATACTTAAGCAAGTATACAAAAGTATTCTACATACTTGAGCACGTCGTCCAAAAGTGTTGAACATGCAGAACATTAAGCAAGTGTTGCATATATCCGCATAACCATACTTGAAGAGAACTTGATTCATAAAGATATTCAGAAAGGAATTGTCCGTAAGTGCAGAAGTCGCTTGTCTGGTGGCTTTCGGGCGAGACTCCTCGCCTTATTAAAATACAAAGTAGTAACACAGTGGCAACTACGATTATAGCATTGGAAGTCAGACTACTTAAAATGAGTTTAGGCCTTATCTTTCCACTTACACCCATGCTTATGTAATTGTGATGGCTCGCTGAAATTAAAACACTTTCTACGAAGCTCCTTAAAAGCACATACACATGTATACACACAATTGAGGCATTAAGTAACATGTAGTGCTAGAAATATTGTAAAGTTTTGAACTCAGTGCTCACATGTATTTTTCATTAATGCTATAGTCATGATAATAATGATTGTAATACTACAGTATATTGTAGTCAAGTTTAGCTTAAAATAGAAACAAGTTCATACGTGCTTGCTAATTTCTTAGTTATGCTTAAAGTTCAGATGAGAACCTAATAAGAAAGTCGATTAGATCCTGATCTGGCAAAGAAGAGCAAAAAGGAGGAAAGTTTCCCTGTAGATTATTTGTGCCTGCAATCTTGTATTTGGGTGAGAATAGTTCCAGTGTGTATCTATGTATATCTATATTTATAACAGAGGTTATAGTATCTTGCTGTTCGATGTAAATCAAGATGAAAGGAACGATTAGGGTGGTCCTTTTCTCTGGAACTTTTCCTCAAGCTGCCTCCAACTCTCGGGCCTACTGCTGCTCCCGTTCAACTGATTATTATGTGTGAAGAGTTCAATGGTTGCTGGGATTATTCCATGGGAAAGTGATACATTTAATAGATACGTGATGAGATTAAGGATGGAAATCATTTCTTGATTCTATCATTATACTACCACTTCCCCCGTGTTTCAAAGTTGTTATTCCTTTGTGAATATTTTGTTGCTTACATAATACACAAGAATAGATAAAAATATATGTGGACAAAGGTCTTGTTTTCAATTTTCAAACATAGCAACTCCTTCATTAATAGAACACTATAGAGAGAGAGAGAATTTAAGAAAAGAGCGATAGATAAAGAAGTTGCAATCGGACATTTTTGGGTCTTCAAACATCTTTTGATGAGATGATGTCCAGCTGAGAATATAATTCAACTTTACATTTTATTCATAATTAATCAACTCGATCTGGGAGTTCTCCCTCCTATTATTTTATACCTTGAACCTGTATTTAGCAATTCATATGCAAGTCATAAAATCCTTCCGAGAGCATCACTTTACATATGCTTAATAAATTCAACCCTCCTGACTCAATTGCTTTATTAGTTTCAAATTGAATGATATCGAGGTACATACAGAAGTAGTAGTTATGCACATGCCCATGCGTATAAACATGCTATTAAAGGATTACAGGAGCATCTCATTGTAACTGGAGTTTTTGAATGCCGCATAATATTTCTATTTTCAATCCTCTACCATACAATGACCAGTTAATTACTTATTCGAATAAACGCTATAATAGCCGTACATTAAAATCTACGTACGTACGTTGGAGAATTAAATCATTACTTTTTTTTTATTATTGACAAAACGGAATACAATCAAATTTCGTTTTTCCTCGATCAATAATAATCAGTTTAATAAACATATTTTGTATGTAATTCTACTGGCTGTTGTAATTATGGACATTATAATAATCGCTAGTTTAGCATACTCGTTAATTTATTATATCCCTGAGGATTTTTTAGGCCTGTATTCCGCCTTGCTGTATATTAAAGGGTTATCCCGAGGAGGTTGTGTTATTGTTCCTTCAGTCCATTTTGATGTGTGAATTAATATTTATTTTTAATATGTTCCTATACGAGAAACAAAGGCAGATTACAGTTACTATAAGCCTACAGTCCCGAAATCACTGCTGCGCGGGGTTAACTTAGCCCCTATATGTAAACGCAGTTGGCAAGTATGTTCTATTCAGTTCAGTTCAGAGAGCATCATTAAAAAGCTCATTGAGTTGTAATAGTCTGTTGTAAACTGCCACAATTAGTCCACTAAAGCGGATTCTCTCACGGAATCAAGCCATTTATTTTTGTCGACTATAGTGACTTGTATTGCCATTCCGAGAGAGAGAGGACAACCTTCTTGTATACTTAAAGCCCGCGTGCATCTTGAGTGTGTAACACTTTGGCAGAAGAGTGAAAAAAATCACACGAAAAGAGTACATACCTATAACTTTTGCATATAGTAAAGGGCAAGGGCCAAGTTTACATCGTGAAATGTCTGACTGAGTAAGTCACTTTCACAAATAATTCTCTACTTCTCCAGCTTGTCTGGGGTCAAGCCAGGGAAGAAATTCAAATAAGATCATATTAGAGTATAATAAAAAGAATGAGTTAACATACTTTAAATAAATTTAAAATTGCATTCCCATCCTTAGCATGACCGTTGTTGCCTATATGAAACAAGATGACATTCTGGGGTTAATCGGAGATAAAGATTCGAACTTCTATTGACGTGTACGATTTTTTAAGTGAGATGTAAAGTTGAAGAAAGGATCGTACTGCATTTGTGAAGTGCTTGTATAGTCAGAGATGATTGCATTATAGTTGGTATTACACGAAATGATAAGTTATTATAGGAATTATTGTAGGGAATACTTTGGCAGTATGGTGCTTATACTAAAGCCAGCAAAAATGGCAGGAAGAAGTTGGGTCGTGGAACTCTACGGCGTGCTTGACTCAAGCCAAGTCAAGTGTAAATTATACCTCTGTTTTTGGAGGGTTGCATTAGTGGATGACGGTTGACATCGCACATAAATGTGTGTAGATACCTATATACATGTTTTATAGGCTTGGTTGCAGTCAGATGGGTTATAAGACGGAGAGTGAGCCATTAAAAAGGAAATCTTTGCACTCTTGTGCATTAATTCTCAGTGTTTAATTCTATTATGAATTAAAAGAACAAGTGAACCGAAGCGGGAAAGGGTTCGCTTTGACTTTTTTCTGTCTTTGCCACTAGCACCAATTTTTCTTTGACATTTACAACATTTATGGAATGGAAGGTAAGGGCTGATTCCATTAACATTTCTTTTTTACTTTACGTTCAATAGAACTTCAAAGGGAAATAACCTGTACATATGCTCTGACAAGCTATAGTAGTTCGCATTATGACGTATCCTCAATTCAATTCGCATACATGCCGTTTGAAACCATATCTACGTGTGGGTATAATGGATAATATCTATGACTTTTTATAGATATATATATATATACTTATAAGTATAGGCTTAACTATATGAATGGTGTGCTATAGTATGCTATAAAGGCATAATTCTATTTGTATTATACTTACTTTAAAGGCATTCAATATGAAGTTAAAAGGTTTGCTCTAATCGAATTTAGTGTACCTAGGGGTCCTGCCCTTGTATGGCTCGAATGGGAGCTCAGGAGGGGAATAATGGTGGATTACTATAAATTCGGCAAAATGGAAAAATTTAGCTTCCGCCTTTTACATTGTTTCATTACCTGCGTTTCCGGCTGATACTTCTAAACATGCCAGTACATACATATCCATCTCTATACTTAAGTTTTTCTGAACTATAAGGCTGATACATGTATTTGGCGTCATAGTATTAACGTATTCCTGATTAAATTACAGGAGTATACAATTGTTTTGCTGTGAACACCTGATACTCGCATGTAAGTATATACATAAATAGTCGGAGGCATTCAACTCTATGGATTGTGTTTCATCTGACCTTTATAATATTTCTAAATGGATGCTATAGTATCACATGATATTACAGCACAAACTGATCAAGTATCATTATTTTATGAGTTCTTAGATGATTCAACCCCATTAAGCTTGTATGGGATGATTTATGACGGTCATGCAAATTATATCACCAAAATATTGTGTGTATTAAATATATCACCAAGAATATTGTTAAGCTAAATTATATTTTAAGTACAAATGTGATATTATGTACGTATTCGAGCATAGCTGAAATCCGATATCCAATATGTAATGTTGGATTACAACCTTTTAAACATACTGTTTACCAGGTTGATGGTAGATTTATGGTAAATACTTGTAATAGAATCTATATAGTATCTATATAGTTTTGGAGATTTGCTTCATAAAAATATTGGAAACTGTGTGTAGCTTTACAAAGGGCATCTACCCTTTTCCTCTTCTAGGGTTTATATGGGTTTCCAGAATTAAATGAGCAGAAGCTTTTAAGCTAGAGTTAAGTCCATGAACGGTGCCATACAGTATAGGTATATATTATATATGCATAGTGGTGGGAATGTTGAGCAAGTTCAATGTGACTGTGTCTGTCTGCCCGGCTCGTTGAAATTTATGTTTCTACTATGCTTTTGACTCCTCCATGTATAGTATGGATGAAGGGAAATGGAAAGAGAAAGAAGAGGAGCATATTATATGAAGATTTTTACGAGTGTTCCAAAATTAAATTATCGTTCTTCAGCAATGGGTTTAGCCCTAATGGTAATTTATTTGAAAGTGGAGTACTCGGATTCTTGTCATTCCCGTATTTTTTTCAAATAGATACTTATACTTACGCACCCATGTTTTCCTCGTTGGTATATCAACTATACACTGAGCCAGTGTAGCTCCTTTTGGTTTGTCTTTTCTGCATATAAGGTATGATGGCTGTAACTCGGTGACACGTTACGCTTGCACATTTCTCCATCGCCTACATGTAGCAGTAGTACTACGAGACATTTATTTACAAGGATTATTATTAAGCTACTGGAGTTGCTTCTCCCTTTACCTTACTACAGTTGGAGGCAGTTTGGGTGAAAAAATTGTCCATGTAAGCAGCAATGTTCGAAGATAACCTTAGACTGGAACCGTTCCGTTAGCTTGCCACAATTTTCAAAATAACGTGTCTTAAGTTTCTTGAATTTCTTAAGTTTTGAATGTCTGATTAGAAAGATTTATTTGAGAGTTGTTTGGGATTTTCTTAAAATATTATTTTCAGAGTGGATCCTTACAGTACAAGCTACACCTTCAGGGATATTAAGAACGAAAATGATGGTTTTATTTACAGCCTGTTCTGCCACATTCTATACGTTTCCGTATAATCTTTCTCCACTTTAAACTAAAGGCATGTATTCTTACGTAATTTATATGTACATTACTAACAGATACTAAGCTTACAATTACTCCATTTGAAGAGCCTGTTTGAGCACTGGTGTATCCACACATATTCAAATAGTAAGTTAATGAAGGTATCAAAAGGCAGTTATTTCCTTTGACTTGTCTTGAGTGTACGGACACGGAGCGGGAGTCCGGGGCTGTAAATTCCAAGATTATTTTTGGGGTTGATAAGATGACACATTAAAATATATAGCATGTAATGTTATCCTTTTTATGCCATTACTGCAATGCGCATTGTTAACAAGGGTACGGCATGTTATTTCTGAATCATAAGGCAACTTTTCTTGAACTTTCAACCGTCGTCTTGTTTTCTGTTCTCAAGTTCTCTACGCGGAGGGACGACATTCAGGACAATAATGGTTGGGGATTATAATGCAGTTTTCTATATATTTTATGCTCATTGCAGTAGGCGGAGGGTGCATCCTGGCTTTCTAATGTGTTTCATCCGCCTTGCATTTTTTGCAGCTCTGAATTTTTGTCCCTCTCATGCAGTTTTATACGTATGTAGATGTAGTAAGTTTGTGAAGCACTTTATGCCAAAGTGCAGGACGACGAGGGAAGAAGGAGTGCATGGAAAAGAGGAAACGAATTTAGTAAAAAGCAAAGTTTTTATCATGAATCACTGCATGATGCGGGGTTCAATCCGCTTTCTAGATATTATAGGGTTAGCAGAAAATATTTCTTAACTCAGGCACTCCCTTCAGTTAGTTTATGCCACAACTGGAACGTTATTGCAACTCTCGCCTTTCTATAGCAAGAACTCTAAGAAAATTACAATTATGCATAGAATTATTTCAAGTGTTTTTTACGTCTCTACTTATAATGTATTATGAGCCACAATATGTATTGTTGTAACTTGTATATTATGACTATAGTAAGCACAACCTCTTTATCTAAGTAGTTAACAATCTTCAATGTGTATCTATAATAGATACTTATATATCTATTTAGATATATATTTAGTGATATATCACTTATTATAAAGTTTAACGCACGACAAGGCTTGGTAGAAGCATTTTAGACATTGCTATTCAAGGAAATAAAGTCAGCGCTTTTGAATATAATGACGACGAAAATGATATTATGTTGTCTAAACCTCGTTTTAGTAATAACACATCCTAGTAAAGAGCAAATATTAGTATTATTGCATTGCACACACCATGTGAGAAACGACGTGCTTGCATATTTTTTTTTACTTTTCCTCTTTCGGAGAAGAATAGCAAATGAAAATGAGAACAGGGTTTGAAAAGGGAAACCCTTCGGTGTGAGAGCTATAGTTGTACATATAGTGTGGATTTTCATGCATTCGTTACGCAATACCTTTGGAGGCCGTAGGTACCGCAGGTGGTCAACGGAATGGCTGGCAAGACTGCAAAATAGAATTTCGTATTCGTATCAGCAGTAATTATACATACACATGAACACATATACGTACGTTTAGAAATGAAAAGGAGACACGCCAATGGCAATAACCGATTGATGTCAAATTTGAAGCATGGGATTTTGTAAGGTAATACTCTCTTTGGGTAGAAACGCTGAGATGATCAGTGCTACAAAGTGCTGCATCGTTTCTTTTTATTGCGATTATTACTCATGAATTTTAAAATTCAGCTGAGATTTTTACTTCGATTTATTTAACTGCGAACTCTTTGGGTTTAAACTTTGTAAAAGACGCAGTATATTTTTCAGCTGTTATATCATTGCTGTATCTTCATATGATTATCAGCAATCATTGTGCGTGAAGGGTTGATTTTACATTACGCACAACATCAGAACCACATTATGCGAAGCAATACTTACTTATATGTTCTATAAAACATTGTTGTATGTAAAGGAATGAAATGATGAGGGTGGAAAGGAGGATTCCGCTCAAGTGTTGCTTATTGCCAGAGAAGTTTACCTGCGTACTCATTCCCATAGTCATTGCCATATACCTACATATACTTATACATGTGTGGGCTATGCTTATATTTCCATAATTTTTTCCTTCGTTGTTAAGTCAGAGTGGAAATGGAACTACCCTAGTGTGAATGGAGTGAGTGATGCGATTCAGACTGACTTCCTCATGTGGAACAGTTTACCTCCACCCTGTTTGCCCTCTGTCTATTGTATAACCAAACTGTATAATGTTGCTCGTCCTATATCAACTTCATTTGGAACCATGTATTTGGTCTAAATTTTACTACAATATTATTATCTTCATACTTTTTTTTACCTTTTGTTTATACATATGAGGCTGTGGGAAGGAGTGCGTAGTTTGCCTGGACACGGATTTGAGCTCTTGTGAACTTCACCATGCTTGAAACACTACTGTGCATACAACAACATACAGCTAAAAAACCGGAGCTTCTCTTGTGCATATCTCCCTTCATCAAATTACCTTTTGATTTTGCACAATTATAACAACAAACTTAACCCTAAAACTACGCAACTTTATTTTACAACAGGCATCACACGATCTGTATCGGACAATATGTACATATAATATTTTACTCATGGGAAATACTTTGAACCTGAATTAAATTGTTTAGAAATCATATGAACAATGCTCGGGTGGCAACAGTTTTCTTTTAGCAACTTTATTAGCTTAAACTTCATATTAATTTTCATTCGTCACTTCCCGGAACGGAGCACTTGAATGCACTGAGAGGGAGTATTTAGAAAATCAAACTCATAGGGGCCATTGCACGGAATTTTACTAACATACAATGGTACTAAAAATCATTTTAAAATATTTGGTAAATTCTTGATTATGTTAAAACATCTTTTAATTCTCACTGAAATCTGGGTATCAATTTTCTTATCATCAGCGCGAATCGTAACATATTAATTAATGCATTTGACGATAAGAGTCAAGCATTTTTTAATTTTCCTGGCAAAAAGAGTTTTTGCACTTAATCGCGCTCTTCTTTGTATAAAGTTCATTTGCAGAGCCAAAAGCTTATTTGCTTGTGTATGAATATGTTTATATATATTTGACTACCTTTGACCCTGTTATCGGTCACAGCCGTGGACATGGATAAAGTGAATTTAGAAGCGCAAACCAGTAATCATGTAACTGCATCGTGAATACGAAAGTAGTGGTGATAACCTAGAGGTTGGACGATAATTAAATGAACAGATTGAGAATGTCAAGCCCAGTGCTAAGGAGGTATAATACTGTTGACATTGCTAAGGCTGAATTCAGTGTGTTTTTAGTTTAAGTATCGTTCCCGTCTCCAGCATTCTACCTTCAGTTACGTTGGTGTAAATTGTAAATCTTTTAAGAAGTAGTTTAGCGTCTACAATTAATTCCAAACTTCTAGTTCGGGACAAAGTTTTATAGTTACTTTATAGTTATTAGTATTTTTTGAATACATCAATATTGTTTATAAAGATGGGAAGTTTAGGAGAATTGAGCCAGGTTTCTTACTGGGAGAAACGATACTCACAGAAGCAAACACAGTGGTACGTGAGCCAAGCTAATCCAACCCTCGTCCGTTACATCTCGCTGCTGACGGATGATAAATCTCGAAAAAAGTTTTTCCTTCCATTGTGCGGAAAAACAAAAGATATACCATATCTCCTCTCATTGGGTCATCAAGTGTTTGGGATTGAAGGTGCACTGCAGCCCATTTTGGAATTGCAGAGTGAGAACTCGCTGAAACTTTACTTCGACCAGGAGAAGTCTCTGTATTACACAGCAGATCACCAGTTGGAAATATATTCTGGGGATGTCTTTGCTTGCCCAGTGGAGGAGTATGGACCATTTGATTGCATTTGGGATAGAGGCTCCTTTGTTGCTCTTGATTATTCTACTCGGGCGGCTTACACGGATCTGATGAGTAGGAGCGTTCGGAATAGGGATGGAAGTAAGCAGTTTTGGATGTTAATGATCGATTGTTTCACACATCCCTGCTAATGATTATTAATTTCTTAGAGTCAGGCTGACGCAATTTGTCACAACTTTTTCCTCTGTAGGTTATCATGAGTTTAAGTACCTTTTCGAAGCATACTACTACGATAAAGCCCTCTATCCCGGACCACCTACATGTGTGGATGAAGAGGACATGAAAAAGTACTTTGGCCAATGGTCTGCTTTCGAAGAATTAGAGCGGTGCCCATCAAGTTGTGGAATGCCCACTCCGGCAGGAACCTTGGCGGTCACCTATCTCATGAGAGGGAAGACGGTGTGAGATTCAAATGAATTCGCGAACTTGTAATGCTGCAAGTAATAACATTGGCGTAACTTCTATACTTATTAGAATACTTACATAACTTATTCTATACTATACCTTTTTCATAATTACTTCATAGTTATATCCAAGTGCAGTTATTACTTACCTTTAAAATTACATATTTGGCAATGTTTGGGTGTAATTACCAACTAAGCGGTATTTACTTTTAATAAAACCATTTGAGTCTGTCACGAGAATCGTCCAAAAAAGGGCAGAATCACATAATTACATATGTTTCCATTGCACAATAAACGTTCTCTAATCATTCATCATATATGCTGGAACGTTTCAAGGTTCCACTGGACGCAACGTAAGGTTTATTGGACTTTTGCAAGCAGTATTGTAGCGGAAACACTTGATTTTGTTTGTTATTTTAGGTCTTGTTCGTGTTTTTACATATAAAAATTACTCCGCGTCGACTATGCAGTATATATTATTACACACTCGTTTATGCATAATGTCAAATGTACATACTTGAAATGGACTTGAAAGTAGGTATAGAAAAACTTGAATGATTTGTGTATATAACGATTACAGTGATTGTCCGGGGCGGTCAATGGACTTACTCCCTTTTTTGCACAAACACAAATATTTGCATACAGAGCAATTTCTGTTTATACTCATTCTCTCCACTGTCACGAATGATTTTCATTCAAAGCACATTATGTTCTAATATTCTTCTTCCTGTATACTTGAACTTCCATAAACTTTTACAAGTAGTAAGTTAGTATCAGTGCATGGGTATGCACATGAATGAAGTGAATAAATTTGAACTGTTTAGTTCAGAGTACATCCATATTTTCAAATAGGTTTCATTTTCAAAACGCTCCCACTGTAATGTAATGGTTGTGTGTATCTCTTGCACGTAAAAATATGTGCATAGTTTTACATATACTAACAATTGTAAAAACGTAGTACTGTAGGTACGTAGATAGTATATTACGTAGTATAGATACGTTTATTGCTTTGCGCATTAATATTGCAAACGGTTTACATTTGCAAATCTGAACTATAGTATATTAATGTTTACTACAGCGATTGGGTTGTAGCTACATTTTTAATTTGCTACGGATAATTAACAAAGACTTTCTCCTCGTTATTACGACTTCCAGGAGAGCTCTGCTGAACCGGGTCGTAAAAAATTCAGCGATGATTGCCTATTGTACACATTATATTGTATATGCGAAGGGTAGTTCTTCCGAGTGAGAAGATTTCCGCAACATTAAATTTGCATTAATTTAATAATCTCCTTGATGTCATTCTGGGAAGTTCCTTATTGCATTATCGAAGGCGAGGATAATACAATGAAGAGTTTTCATCTTGCGTACCTCAATGCTATTAACACCTCTGGCCTTCTTCTATGTAGTTTCTCCGAACTTTTCGGCCCATTTATTTTTATTGGAGATACTCTCGGCTCTTGTTGCTTTGCCTATATATTTCTTGTGCTGATACTCCACATTAAGGCTTAAGGATGTAGGGTGTGAGTCATGCACTGCGACTTCAGTGTCTTCTGAATATGCTCCGCTATTATATTTTTACGTTGGTTTTACGAGGCCATTCAGCCATCAAATTCACGTAAAGGTAGTATTTTGTGGAATGCGAGCTGTGTGGCTTATATAGTATCGTTCAAACTTTGTATTGAAAGCAAGAGCGGCTAAAGCCGCTTCCAGGATTGTTTTACTGACGGATCTCGTACAAATTGCAATTGATGTGTGGGAGTTTGTGTATTAGTGACATCATTGCTGAGGTAGGTGCTACTGTTTTTCAGAAAATATCGCAAAATGTGTATACTGATGTATCATTTCTAATCGTATCAGCAGTGTACATGGATGTACATTGTGCGTTTTATGTTACGTATATCGGTTTATACTATACAAATATTCTGTATTCGGCTTTTAGGATGTGAAGGTTTCTTCGTGCAATATTTCGGGTTAGATTGTATATTTTCGGTCATTTTATATACTTTTTGATATAAATTTCAGTTCCTATTCAGCTATACGTACATAACGTACATATGTAGCTGATGCGCCATCAGCCTCGAAGTTAAATACATATATGGGAAAACTATAAATACAGAGTTTTACGAACTATGAATAGGCACGTTTTGCGGTATTTTCCTCGTCGTCCGCCTTCCTCTTAGGATTTCAACACGGATGAGAGCATGGCTAGATTATTTTCTGTGTCTGCAGTTTTTTCACATATCCTTAAAGGAAGATAAAAGCTCATGAGTTTCCAGCAGGAATGGTTATGATTTTCGCTATCTTGCTATGTGTGGCCGATTCCGTTCGTGCCTTGTCGGTATTAGTGTCAGTGAAGTTGTAATAATATTATATTTAGGGGATTTGCGCAATGATGCTATTGTCTCGTGCCGTCGTTGTACTATGCTTAGGCTATATAGAACAGTCATGGAGGTGTTGCGGAATCCTCTGAGGGTTCTTAGTTTCTGGATCATAGTAATGAGCCTTTTTTCTGACAGGTTCGTCCCTCCGAACATGTTGCCTTGTAAATTAGCTTTAAATTGTCAGCTTCGAGCGGATCTTTGCTGTGTATAGTAAATACATTTATATTTCGAAACTTTTTTTTGGACAATTCTTCCCATAGTGTTTGTCTCAACCATGAACACTACACTATTTCTTTATCTGATTTTATCTTAAAACCCGCTCGTAACCCATGTTTTAGAGCATTGGAAATACCTCAAGATTTTGAAACATTCGAGCTGGATTATCCCTAATTGAAGCACCAGTGAAATTCGTGCTATTCATACAGGATCAATATATGCGGATACTATAGAAAGAATAATTCATCCATCTCCAGCACTTTGGAATCGTATAACATGATTATTGAATGTATGACTTTGAATACATTGTATTCCAGTCGAAATGAATACAATAGATGGAAATCGCACAATCTCATTAGAAAATCAGGGTTGTTCGCCCTAAAACTCACATACGGCAGGGAGAGTAGAGAGGGTATTAGTTCTTGGGTGGAACTTAATATATTGTACTACTATACCTATATGCACATACTATGTTGTGGTTTACATGGATTCCCATATCCCACTCCATTCCCAACGATCAGAGCTTAAGAGTCCTCGCATCAAGAGATGAGGATCAAAACTTGCTAAAATAGTTGATGCATGGAACTTACTGCTATGTATATGTATTGTTGCATGCGGATGAGTTAAGCCCAGTGATTTGTTTTCATTATGTTATTAGAAAAGTTTGGCTTGAGGGTGGATAAACAATTTGAGGAAATGGGTAAAAGAGGCATTACAAAAACCTCCTCATGAGAGCAAAGCTACATACAAAGCATGTTGTTGACTTACAACCTTTAATTTGCTAATTTGAGATCTGATAGAAATTCAGATGTTCCAGCATGTACTCAAGTAGCATATATTCACTTGCTTTAAATTCCTATGTATTTGATTACATATCTTATATGAGTAACGCACAATTTGATCAAGATTACACCATGGTTACGTATCTGCATTACTGATCTGTAGCTCAGGTTTTTACTTTTAGGTAGTTATGTTTCCATGTAATGTTGTAGTGTATATAATGTAACATGACTGTCAGGATGAATGAAAT
This sequence comes from Lipothrix lubbocki, assembly GCA_034696945.1. NCBI lineage: Eukaryota > Metazoa > Arthropoda > Collembola > Symphypleona > Sminthuridae > Lipothrix > Lipothrix lubbocki. The sequence continues at coordinate 91,753 of JAQGAK010000137.1, forward strand.
AAAGCTGTAAGTGGGCATATACAAATATTTTGACTGCATCAACATGTCATTGTCAACGACTGTTTGCAGCTTCTTGCTGAATTGCTTAGGTTATGAAGCGTTAGTAGCCTCATTCCTAGATTCAAATGTCTCCAGGAATGGCTATTCGTGTTTTATGTAATCTGGTAATGTTATGTCTGTATTAACTTGTGGGAGTAGTAGTAGTACTGGATCAAGAGGAAGGTTTGTGTGCCCACAGATTTTACTCCGAGATCCCTGCGCACTATTAAGGACGAGTTGCAGCATAAAGGCAATCTGTCATCATATTTCAAGCCAAATAGAAATGTTACGAACAAAAGCTCAAAAGGATAAAGAATGGACGCTCAGTATATATATGCATTTGGGGAGAATAAAGTGAAGGAAACTTGCCACGGAGTTCATGTTCGGAATGTCTGAGCTCCAAATATATTTTGTGCCACAATACCAACATTTAGTTCATATAATGGCAAGTTGTATGTGGTGATAGTTAAGTCTTTGAAATAACACGGGCTTGGTTTTGGGAGAGAGAATGGGTCCGAAATAGTATAAGTTAGAGCTGTAGTACTAGGAGTAGCGTTAAAGTTGGACTTAACTTGAAGTTGTGGAAGGAATTATCCAAGTTCCTTATCTTACCCTTGGATACATAATACGAAATTCTCCGTCGACGATGGTAAGTAACATTGTCGGATGACAAATGGTGGAATGCGATGATGCATGTGATGATATTAGACCAGTTAATGGTCCCAACAGCCACACACACCAGGCGTCCTGGGTCACTTGGTGTAAATTAGAAGATGAAAAGCGAGAAGAATTATGGTCTGAAAATGAAGTTGCAGAATGTACGAATTTTTTCTATTGAATTTCTTCCAGTATATAGTTTCCTTTACTTATACAACAACCTAAATCTGTCTATACAAAGGTAATGTAGACAAATTATTCCTTAGATTGTAAGTATATAGACATAGGCAACTCTTAATTCTTCCTATACAAACATGTGAACAGGCCTTTAGAAGCCAAAATCATTGAAAAATGTTACTACTTGAATGATTTTATGAGGAGCGCCAGAGGTTTGACTCTTGGGAAAATTTTAGTTCAACTTGAATCTTTTACTTCGCTATTAGACATGAATTCTCAAAGGCTTCCTGTCATTGACACTATCTTTTATTTAAGCCGCTGATTTTCGACGGGTCACTGAAGCTTTTCATTCGGATGGTACGGATCGTTTGAATGAAAACAGTCGTCCTTATAAACTCGGATTTCCTCCCACATTCAAGGATTAGTAGTTTCGATGCTGTTCAAATTGGTTCCGGAATATAAAATTAAAATTTACGTAATGTCATTCGGAAACTCATAATATTGGCAGCGTGAAAAATTATTGTAGATAGTAGTAAGAATTTGAAAATATTTCTCCCTTTGTAAGCTTGTTTGCGTTTGTGTGAGATTAAAATAATGTAATATTTTAACATCAAACTGTATCATGAAGGGAACTCTTGAGCAGCAGAAGCTATATAATCATAAAATTCCTGATATTTCCACTGAAGTAATTTTTCTGCATCAGAAACACTGAGAAGTGATTTGAACGATTCATCTTGCTCAACATAAATACAATTGTAAGTACGGGAGCATCATGGCTAAATTATTGCCATGTAATAATGCATAATAAGGAGATCGTCGTAATGCTTCCTCAATCCACTTCCGGTACAACTTTTCGCCGCCCTCGTGGCTCTTCCATTCCTTTGAATTTTTTCCTCCGCTTTCAGATAAATGTATGTAGCCACATAAAAATGAACACATAAAGAGACCCTCAGTGAGATCAAAACCATGAGATTTGTTTGGCAGAGCAAAAGTATAGATATAGCAAAGTTCAGTATAATAGTACAGCACCACCGTACTTACAAAGAGTATAGTAAATGTTGATAATAAGGATATTTGTATAAAAGCAGAAGCGGTACTTCTGCCGTTAACTTTTATGTAAATAATCTTGATAATAATATTATTTTGTTTCGCGACAAAGATTTGCATGCAGCCAAGCATCGAGGAAAACATTGCCGTTTCGTTTCAACCATCTTAAATGACTATTATAGGCTCTGCAGTGGTGTGTATATATAGGCGCAGTAAGCCAACAATATTCTGTACACCACCAAAAGTAAATCTCAAGCCGTAGTCACAGAACATGCTCTCGTAATTTTGCTGAATTTATTCCGTTAACTTGTCAGTGAAGTTGTCAGGACATCAGAGGCTCGGAAGAAGAAGATGAGCCGCGAGTTGTCAAGCCCCCATGACTTTTCAGCTACTTTTGTTACATTTCCTGCAAGGATTACACAAGTTAGCTACTAGAAATCAATCGGTTGACTTGAGCAGTCCTTAAATTCTGCGCTAAGATGCTACTCTAATGTACGGAGGATTACTTGGGTTGCACGTACTATCTAATCTTTTTATATTATTTCGGTGATATGTACATACATTCGTAATATCTATGTGTATGTATCTATATTGGTTTAGCTTTACAGCCGCTTAAAAATAAGCTTAGATATGTGTTAAGCCACTCTGCTGCATCTCTCCTGCTATGAAAAAAATCGCATTGGTTATGAAATTGTGTAGTACTGATTCGGTTTAGCCTAAACTTCAGGTTTCATAATGCTCAATTTTACTTCTGTAGCACACATGCTGAAATTCCTTGGCATACACACAATAAAAATAAGTTGAATCGTACACTAGGCTGACATTTCTGCTGACCATAAGGGTTGACAATTTTTGTGTACTACATGATCATGACATGTCTTGTGTACTAGATGTTCACACTAAGGTTGACATATCGTCTGCACCACATGATCAAACCATGCTGACATGTCTGCTGTAAGCAAATACTATGAGGTCAGACTAGGTTGACAGCTCTCCTGTAGATGCAGTATGGTCAGACTATGCGTTGGTAATTTTCCTATGAACTCACTATATGGTCAGACTATATAGCTTGACATGTTCAGGACTTGGAAGAGGAAAAGTTTGCACCTTTGTGCCTTTACTTCCTAGCACGTCCGTACATAAACTAGTTGTGAAGTGATTATTGGAGGGAAGTAAATTCCGTGTTCCGTGTGTGTAATATTGGTCAGTGAGGATGTAAAAGTGCGAATGCTGTTGTGTATGATTGCAGTCCACTACGACAAATATATTGCTTTTTGGAGTACCAGAGCAGTGGTTTGATTCCCTAGGGTTTCCTCACTGGAACGTGTGTACGGGCTTACGTCTCTTCTACACAATATCCTCCGCAATGCTGTGCCTACCACTCCGCGTTTGGATTTTATCAAAGGGGAGAGGAGAAACTGCGAGGCTTACTTTATTCGCAGTTTTTCTTTTCATCTCAACTCTTCTGTGGCAAAAATTGTGTAATATTTTATAACACAAGTGGAAATATCAAATACGTGTATATCTATCTATGTGCAATAAACTAGTTATATGTTGTTCACTATACTCTATTGATATTAAACGCAGAGCTCATTTTGAGGTTGTGATTTTGAAATTTTGCAAACACAGTATGCACGTATAATGCATAATGCTTAGATACCTACAAGAACGCTTGGTAATAATAAAACATCAGCCAAGTATTTGTTCTTTCTTCGCTGTTCTTTGTACGGAAGACATACCTACATGTTCTAAGTCGTAAGGATTTAGAGGTGCTCCGGTCAATAGGAAAGCTTATAAAATAGTAACTGAGCGTTAGTCCATTGTTGTACAGTTGTTGTCGAGCTCTTCACTCTTGCTTTCTTTTTGTTGAATAAATCGTTTTCTTTAACGACTGTCTCTTGCAGTTCTTAAAACTCACTTTTCACAGTTTTATAAAAAAGACTGTCAAAATTGATACACTAGGAGTTGCGTATGGCTTCTCTGTCAGTGGGGCTGGAACCTATACAAGATTTACCATTATTGACCGTATGTGAAGTTGAAGGAAAGAAAAGTGAAACCTGTCAGCATCAACTTTTCAATTTCCTTTCATATATCTTTTTTCTATGGTGTTCAATGGTGCTGTCTAGATTCAATCATCTAAGATAAAATCCGTGAAATTTCTCCTATTTCCTAACAATTTGAGATGATTTCTTCTATATTTTAAATAGATGCCTCCATATTTTATGGATTCTTCTTCTTCTCATGCCGCCACTATTGCCACTTCAATTAAAGCAGCAGCTCTATAGTAGGTTGCAAAAGTTTATAATTCTTCCTTGGAGTTTCCACCATACACACCCTTTGCTAGTGCGATGGTCTGCAAAGTTTTTGAGTGATCCGGAGACGAGGAAATGAAAAATAAATTGCCCTTCTTTAAGTATGTAATTCAGGCGGCATTGTGGTAAAAGCATTGGGGGGAAATGTAGTTTCAATGGAGCTATTCCAGTACGACGAATTTGAAGAATCGAATACGGTATTAATTTAAGGTTCAAGTATATAAGGTTTCACAACATTGGCACATATAGCAAGGAATATTGTAATGCTGGCTAATAAATAAGGATTTAATAATGAAAAATTGCAACTCAAATATAAATTGCGTATTGTATGCATAAAAAAGAATCAGGTGTTATCAGTAGCTGGCTGCAGACGCGCGCTCACCACTCGCACTTTGTTGGCAAAAGAAGGGTTGGAGTTTGTATAGTGTTGTTGTTGTTGATGATGAAAACCAGAATTCCCAAGACTTTTACATGGAATGGTTGTAGATCCTTTGCAGTTGTGGAGGTATGCAAAAGGGCCAGGAATAATAAATACCTGCCTCGGTCTCTCATCATATGGATATTTATTACTCAGGCAGAACATTCTTTATGGAAAAAAGGATCGTATAGGGGAATTAAAGTTTGATATTACTCACGTATATGGCTGATAACAGTGACGACCATTCAGTGTGCATAGTGATAGATACGAAGACATTTGAATGGGCAGATTAGATGCATGTGCTCCAAGCACGTTTCTAACAGCTTGAGCCGGACGGGCTAATAAAGCATGAACAGAGGATCATGTAGCCAACTGCCTATCCCACAAAAGACAAGGTAATAAGATTTGTTAATGATGCTTCTTCTCGCTGTCCAGTCCTTCATCAGGTAAGTCTTTACTTTGCGCGCACACACACACACTCACACACATATCCCCTTAAGTTTACTTTAAGAGGCTCATACGTGAATCCCATATTAGTCTTGCGCCACACAAAATCACTATGCTTTACTACTCCGATGTATTACATTCCCAGAGAGTCCCTAGATCCAGTAATATTGATAGGCCGAGTCATAACTAATAGCTACCTTTCCAGATAACATTTACGTTAGGAAATTACAATCAGAGTTTATAAGCGAGGCAGTGCTGTGGTCGTTGGGTGAATGCGAAGCAGTTCCTCTGACTCAATGAGGTGCTAGCTATACACTAACAGCTTGTTATGTCATGGATTTAACGTTTATAGTTAACATACACCATGTGTACGTACGCTAGATCATGTCGACATATAGTTGAACATGTCATGTTGCATGTGCTAGGACTCATGGATTGTTTATAGGTATGACTGTCGTATGTTTTGTATATGATGGTTGCAGTATGGTTTCAACGTTGTTGAGCTATTAGATAGTATGTTTAGGTATGACTAGACTATATAGATACTTGAAATATATAGATTAAGTAGATACACCATAGGTTTGCATGTGCTAAGAATCCGCACGCGGGTTGTTGTTGTTGTTGGTCCGCCGATGGTGTGGTGTGATGGTAATATAAAATCCTTATCAAAAATCCATTAGAAATTCTCTTCATGGGTGGCGATGACGGCCCTATGTTCCCAGTTTTCCTTTACGTATAGACCGTAACTTCTCACGTTTATCTTTCCATACACATATACATACACTACAAATATTACATATCTACTATAATCTATGCACAAAATAATACTCAAATATAAAATATGCGCACAATTTTTTTCTCCCATATATTTCTCTCCGTCTGAAGTATCGTATCGTCAGTACAAACAAGTATCTCGTATGTATGTGTGTGTGCTCGGCTGAAATCAATCTGACGGTGTTCGCACTCATGTAAAATTCACTAGGAACACCGATCTGTTTAAATTATGACCCATTATTGTATTTTATCTCCTGAGTCGAATACTCGTCTAATAAGAGGCAAGCCATGATTATCAGAGAAAATTACATGTGTAAGTAACATTAGTTTCATGTGTGTGTCTCATCGCTATATACATGCATTCTTCATAATTTGACAAGTGCAGAATTTTTTCAACGGGATTGTAGTATAATGTAACCCTATATCTGTAATGAGTATACGCTACCTAGGTGGGGGTATTAGGACCACTAAGGAATTACGGCGCATTAGTTAATCTCAGTTGTATTACATATGGCAGTATAATTTATGGGATTCAGAAATTATTGTGAAGTGCTAGAAGGCATATGATAATTTGCAAAGTTCATCCAGTATAGTAGCTGTGCTTTGATTAAAAATCCATTCAGGACTGGTCAAGCTGCTCCTTTATGTAATATCTGTAGACGTTCTTGTATAATAATAAATGGACAACTGTATATCGCAGGCAAAAAATCCCACTGGAAACTTGAACTGCTGGTTTTATTGTGTAATAAAAATTATTGCAAATAATAACTAGCACTCCATTACATAAAAAGCTAAATTGACTACAGTCGGAGAAATTGCAGTGTAATAGAGATGAGTAGTTGCATACGAAGTAACCATTGTTACAACTGGATCAATTTGATGATCAACGGAATGAATATCTTGAAATGACGTGTGAAAATTTGAGGAAATTGTCTGATTTAATGGAAAAAAAGGAAACTGTACATAAAAAGGAAGCTTAATCTAATGGAGAAAGAGTGGTCTTGTAACGTCAATGGAAATGACTTGTGTATAATGCACACAAAAAATAGAAACTGTTGTTTCTAAACAAAATTTTGTTTGATGTAATTGTTTAAAAAATTGGACTGAATCGGATCACATATCGAATAAGGAAGAGCATTTGTCTCTTAGTGAAGAATGATGCTTATACAGATACAGTAAAAACACTTTATCGGCAAATGTGGAACCGGGTGTTGTAGCTGGTGAGCAATAAAATATTGTAATAAGACCTTTGGAAATGGCTACACAGTCTACTCTCGGCGTACTTGTCCCAGACTGTTTCAACTCAGGAAATCGGACGGGATACGCTGTGGAGAAATATGGACTGTGAAAGAAACCGATTGATCCTATAATTCTTAGCACTATTAAGGTATCGGTAACAGGCTTGAGAGAAATACGGGACTGATTTATAGCACCAAGTGGTCAATAAATCACCGGTAGAGGAAAGAATCGACCCATCAAATACGGATTGTATTCCGAGTCTTTCATAAACTTGCGGCTTTTCTCTATTTTTCCATGTACTTGCAATAGATTTTTCCACACCAGGAAAGGGACTAAGTAGAGCTTTTGAAAGTACCCATTGTCCCTACAAGAGCTTACTTACATGTTTCTTACCCGTGTCCAACCTGATTTCAGTCTTTTATCAGTGGATCCGTATCGACCTCAGAATCTACTTCAGCATGTGTGAGTCTTGTTTTCAGAAAATCAGATACAGAATTATGGCCTCTTTATGCAGAGTAGGCTCATTTTTAGTGACTCAGAGAGGTAAAAAGCTAATCCAAATGACGGGCGAAAGTAAACCATGTAGTGTGTAAAAATGATTTTACATAGTTATGGTTTCCTTATACTTAAATCCGTTATTAGAACTTGTAATTCTGCTTCAACTCTCTTATTTGGGACTTGTTCTCAGTGTTTGGTCGGGCGGAAAACACTCTTTACTTCATACTTCTTCCATTATTAGGTATGTATTCCTGTACTGTAAAAGAAGCGGAATGTAAGTATATATTACGATACTCTAAGTACAATCAATTCATTGAAGTACATGCACATAGAAAGTATATGTAAATCATCGACATTCAAGATTCTACGATATAGCGTACTTTGTTATTGAACTTTATGGGTTGATTTGGGAACCGTTCCTGCAGTATTTTGTATATATTTTTGATTAGTTTCCTCTCATTTGCATACCATGCCATTGGCAAAGAGAGCCTTTCTCGGGCCCTCTCCGTATATGTCTTGCTGTGAGCGTTGAGTTGAGAGAAGAGCACATAAAAGAAGGAATCTAGCTATATACAGTAGATCCAAGTTGATGAAGATACAACGACATTGACAAGTGTGGAAGATTTGATGCTGTAATAGGATACGCAGTAAAGGCATTTCCCTCTCATTACATACAAGTCAGGATGGTAGGTTTCCATTTTTATTATTTACTATTGTGGTTCCCTGTCTGTCGGCACTTCTTCAATAAAGCCATGTCGGTCGAAACTTGTGTTATCCTAAGTACATATATACATATACTAGTAGTGCCATGACCCTGTCGAACCGGCTGCTCCTTTTCACACTAATGAAGAATATATACTGGTATCTTAATTTCCACCTTATTGTTAATACATATGTACACGCCAAGAAGACGGATCAAAGAGGATATGGAATGCATATTTATAATTCGACGTCAGATTCTTTTGGATTCTTTGAGCTCTATAAGATCTTGGAGCTGTTTAGAATCTAACAGCCACTTTGGCATGCTCCGCTCACTTAATTTATCATGTACCTTATGGTAAGAATGTCTTCTTTAGCAGCACTTCCAAGAGGTTATGCCGAGATACATCCTTTTGAGAAATGAAGGATTGAAAACAGACGCAAAGTAAGCGTAATCATATGGGACTTCTCTTCCAGTGCCTACATAATCCACCCGCGATGTGGCATTAAAATAAAAAGCGAAAATCTATTTGCAAGAATCATATATAGAAGAATTCCTATGACAAAAGTGACAGCTTTATGGGATGATATTTACTAAAAACCAATAAATCAGACGAGCGGGTAGATTTAATCTGTTTTTTGGGAGGAGGTTCTGCAGAGCCATGCAAACGAATTTATCTCTTGCTAAGTATGAGCATGTGCTTAAGTATAATTTTTCAGACAATTCCTTACAATTCGCTTTCACTTTTCAATCTGTTTAGACTGAAAGCACATTAAAATTTAAAATGTAGTGCTTATGGGAATTATATTTTGTCTCTAAAGAGAGAAGGCTGGGGATGAGAATGGCAGGCGGGAATGATTCGAGGTTTTATTGCACTTGTTATATACGGGTGGAGTGAGTATAAAATACATTGTTGACGTACTGCTGAAGTATATAAGAGTGTTTATGTGCCTGGCGTACGCACAATATATGATTGCCTATAGTGCAATAAACCACAAAATCGTATGATTTTTGTCAGACTTGATTATTGCGGTGGTTCAGTTTCAATGGCTTGACATTTCCAAGTCTTTGATGCTTGAAAAATGTAAAGTTCAAGTGCGTTTAGTGGTTGGATTAAGCTGTTGGAGTGCGTTTGATAAGATACTAGACTTTTGTTGAGGAGAACTGATTCTGAGTCATCTAATCAGACCTTCTTGGAGGGATGAAATGTTTAGTAAAAAGTTCTGAATCTGATTGAGTACTATACGAGTTACCATATGATTCTGATTGTGTACCTTGCATCTTGGAATATGACAAGATATAGCTTCATATACACACAACCTGGATCCCCACACGTTCTGGGACGGTGACTTACCTTGGAATGGAAGTGCGGATGGTGTTTACCGTGGTGTTTGTAGGATGCAAAAGTGAGCCCTCATGGTATGAGGAGGAATGTGTAAAAGGAACGTTAAGGATTTGTTGTGGATGGCAAAATGTCGGGAGTGTAACGAATCAAGGCAAGAACCATCAGTCAGGGAGTCAAAGGGAAGAGAAAAGCCCAAAGGTTATCTACTTGACTGGGTGTGTTTCTTCACTGACATTTACTACCAAATATATATGAGCAGAATTCTTTTGCTTTTCCTCCAACTTAGTATGTAGTACAGCACATTTAAAGTATTCACAGTACCTTCACGTGTAGATATATACCTATATCTGTAACTTATGTCCATGGAGAGTACACTCATTGAGGAAAGTTCTGAAGTCGATATTCAACTTTAACAGACGCATAACAAACTATGAAATCCTTTATGTGCTCAGAAAATATCATATACTATACACAAGTATATCTATATCTATAAGTACATATTTCCATAAAAACTAGCAGTTTTATGCCTCTCGGCATGCTCCGAGATAGATAGTTACCCCGTTAAATCAACAGATACTTGTTCCTTAATGTATTTATGTCGATCACTTGTTTCATTTTTCTTTGTTGGAGGTATTTGTTTTTGTTGTGGAGATGAACATCTTTGGGTGAAGCTGGCCTTCACCAGTAGAATTTTTCATTGTTCTACAGAATTTGAGCATAAAACTTGTGAGCTATAAATATGTCTCCTGAGTGTAAATTCACATGTCCAAGTGGGTCGTAAGAATGCATTAAATTGCTATTGTTGACGTTATATGCGTAATATTTTTCACTTTGAAAAAATCAATTGTCTTTGAATGCGAAATAGTTAGATACCCATATCCCTGTAATATAAGCAGCTTGAAGGGGGCAACGTAAGTGTAGGTAGAGTGAGGTTATACTCTTATAGATAGTGTCATGCTGGAAAGATTTGTTGAAGTCAACGTAGCCAGGACATGATATAGGTAATTACTAAAAGGGGAAATTGCCATAGAAAATTAAAGCATTTGTCTCCAAAGGTGTCAAGAAGAGAGGTGCGAGGAAAGTTGGATTTCATTGGTGGACGTGCGTTTAGCATAAATTCAACTTGTCGTGTCAAGTCGAGGTAGAGATACATGACTTCGGTGAGGTAAAACTCACCAAAATCCAGAAACCAAACTTCAACTTAATCTGAATGCAAGTTTTTGCATGTATTGTGTAACTCAAAATCAGATTCACCATTTTGTTCCCGATATGAAACAAATGAGCCTACACAATTATCTTATATATCCTTATAAATATCTGAATACGCTGGCGTTACACGTGTAACGAGTCCCGCAAAAAGATTTATCCTCTCAAGTGTGAGGACTTGTTAATGGGGACCATGTAGGTTTTAGTTTTTCAATCCAGATTTTCATCAGCTCATCCAGTTTTCAGAAGATCGGACGTTAATTTTATTGTCGGAGTTGTTTCCCCTATTATTTGAAAAGGATAGGGGTATTAAAGGCACGTATATTTTCTCAATCTGGTTTATGGAGTACTTCTTATTTGGCCAAATGCTATATAGTTTACTATTGTTGGTAAAAAAAACCTCAATAACAAAAAACACATACACATGCCCTATTATTGTTTGCTCCTTGCCATGTAGTAACATGGAGGTTGTAACTTTTGCTTGGTGGAATCGGAATTTAATTTAAACATAAGTAGTATTTCCTTTCCAATTCAATCTTACACCACCAGCAAGAACAACTTCATGGTGCTGCTGATACCTTTTCTACTACACAAGCACGATGGCTATTAGGAAAAACAAGACTGTTGTACTACACACAAACACAATTACACTTGCGTACACCCTGGGTCGTAAACTTAATGATTATTGCCAATATATTATTGGCAGCAGGTTTGGCTTGGGCTTGATATTTTATGGTGGTCGTTTGTGTACTTGACTAGCTTTTTTTCCGCCCAGGTTTTTTATTTGCATCTTTTTTCTTAAGCTCTTTCCCCGGCAATTTATGAAGGAATCGTACAAGTGTAAGTGCATACAACTTACTTCAATCTTCATCTCCTGTCACCATTTTCCTTAAAGTATTATGTATAGTGCGTTTTAGTACTAAAAGCTATTTCATATTCCAGTGCATATGTAAGACGTCATCATATGTTAAACATGACTTTTGGTTCTTATGTAAAGTTCCAGTAATCATCCGTGGCCCTAATACTCTCCCGTTAAGATTAGGCTCACGATATGAGATCGCCTAAGTAATTTCCTCTTGCTATTTCAAATGGAAAATCATGCGGTGACGTATTGAAATCTTACGTGGAGCTGGTAACAGTGGTTACGGAATCACCACAAAGCAATTTAGTAGAAACGTCTGTTGCTTCGCAATTTATCTCTTGGTCGCAGTTGGTCTTGCAGCCCATCCGTCTTTATGATCTTCTTTGTATGCATATGTGTGTACACAATGTGTGGATGTATTCTTCAAGAAATGCATGGAGCCTATAACGCTTAACGTACTTACTCACACATGAGCTGTATTAACTTCAAGTGCATCATATGGAGCACGCTGAGAAAGCGTGGTGTTTGAGTAAAGTCAAGGTATTTCTACATGCCGCTAGTGTAATGACTTTCCTTCCGAAATATAATTTGGCCATGCACTTTTACATAAAAGTTTACTACTAAATTATCATCCAGTGTCAAGTCAATTAAATAGTTACTCGTGGAATATTACAAGTATCTATACGAAATTCAACCACAGTCGGGTATGATGTGCTTATAACTTACACATCAAGTTATATTTGCATGTCATCTTTGATTTTTTGTGAAAAAAACATCTAAACGAAGTAGTAAAGCCAGTTGGAAGTATTTAAGGTGGCAGGGAGTGTGGTTGTGGGTAGGATTATGAAAATATTTTGATTTTTCATCTCATTAAACCCATTCTTGGGGAATCCGAGGAAGAAAAGAATTCTGCGAGTTGTTTCACGAGTTAGTTTACTAGGTGCACTATAGCGTAGTTATGTGGGCTTGGTAGCAGGATTGCAATGAAAGAGTGCTGGATATTATTATTATAAGGAAAATTCATTCAGTGAGGTTGCTCAAGGGACAAAATACCTGTGGTTCATGATCGAGGTGAAAAAAATGATTATTGGACAAGTCATATAGAATATGACGCGCTCCCGGCTCTTCTCGATGGCAATTGAGTAAGCTGACCATGAGCTTGTTGACTTGGATGGAGATATCCCTTGGATGACTAAATGACCACCGAGCATGAGTTATGTCAATGCGATTTTCATGTAAATTGGAATACTTTGAAGTCCATATCAATTTATTTATGTTGTGTAAAGTTCAAGCTGCATGTTGGCTTATGATATGATAATGCAACGTCATTGCTCACATAGTGTTTATACGATTTCAGTTCATTCGATATCTTAAGTGTTTTCGGAGTTTACATCTTATATCCCTCGGAGCTATCTTGCATCAAGCCAAGGTTCCATTACTGCCAGTTAATTAAGACCTGATTGGTGGCTGTTGTTGCGAGAGACATGACTTACACCATATATATTTAGCAGATGACCGCAGGTTACTTCACGTACGTTCTCTCAGTATTGACTAAAAGACTTTTACCTCAGAAAAATGTGGTGAACGATATTTTTTGAGGTTGAATTCACACCTTGAGGTTTCTGATTACAATGTTTTAGTCTATTTCTCACACCAACGAACGACATGGAGCAAATATCTTGTACGTGATTCATTCTAATATACCTAGTAGGATATTTCAAGCTCATATCTGTACTTATTTAAACACTATAAAGGTTTCATGCGTGTATACGCTTCCCTGTCGAATAAGAACGGATGGGCTGTTAAAAATTGTAGAAGCGGAGGTTTGATGATTGGATACTGTCCATGTCGATGGCTATCAACCCTTGTTTTAAAATTATAATGGAATAATAACCTCAGTGTTGAAGATTCCTCCACTGATTAGGTTTCTATACATGGTATGCTACTTCCAGGGACTTAGTAGCTCCTTGTAAAGCATCAAGTTAATAACGTGCACCCGAAACATTTCGAGGGTAATTGTGGGATTTGATATTCAAGCTATTTGTACACATATTTGTTCTTATTAGGAGACCAGCGGAAATTTGTTGTGTTCAAATTTTGAAATTTCAACCGCAATATCCACTTTAAACGCAATTGTCACAACTACCGGTAAGTCCTGGAGGTGATTTGGAGTATGTCTAAATTTATATAACGATGAAACAAGTATGATCGTAAATTCAGTGGCACTTACATTTCTAAAAGATAGTTTGAGATATACCTTCAACAGCAATTTGCAAGAGGCCGAATAGCAAGGGTTATAAGTACAATTTGATTTATCGATGATGTCACTGGGAAATGAACGTGGAAAATTGGGAGTGAATTTATCATGCGTGTGCGAAGATTGTACTATGTATAGATGTTGTTTGCAATAATAAGTCATATACATATGCTGCCACTATAAGCTTGAGAAGAATGAGTGCAAGGTTCGGGTGCCAAATGGAGCTATCTTTATCTTACATCTTCACAATATTGTTTCTCACCAAATTTGGGCTCATAGTGTGACGCCGTAGTTTTTCTCATCCATTTTATATTCCCCGGAGTTTATCAACCGGAGTGTTCTTCCGAAGCATACTCTGTTGGGCGGCTACTTACTTCACGGAAGAATTGTAAAAGGTGCAAATACATAGATAATGTATTCGTCTAGCCTTAACACACCGATTCCTTTGAGAAAATTGTTTCGTATGTGTGTCGTTGATATTGATACAAACACATTGCTACTTATAGTTGGCATATGCAGTTGTATGTTTCTTTAAACCGCAAAATTAGTCTTTCATTGACAACAATCACAACTGCAGGGGAAGGCCACAACAGGAGGCCTCGCTATTTGTGTGTTCTGCAGAGTAATAATGATTTTATTAGGATCCCTCTACACTTGACAATAACTCGGCATGGCACCCAGCAGTACAAGCCCCTGGACTATCAAGTCAATTTGTCCAGCTTCATTCTATATAGCATACTGTATATGTTCATATGTATAGATACTGTATGCTAAAAGTAGACACACACATTTAAATCCATCAGGAAATAACATGCGGATTTTTGTTCTCTCCCCCATCCCCCTCTATTCAATTTGAAATTTGTCAGGATTTAGAATTAATGAGAAAAAGAAGATGGAAAATTGACGGAGTCAATATACACAGAGACAAACTTCAATTGTTCGAAGCAATAAATCAGATTGTTGTAACCATACTGAAATGCACTTTTCTCAAGGAGGGCTTCCATTACAATACTCTTGGAAATAGTCATCAAGCTGATTCTTTATTTTGAATTATTATTATACGGAAGGAAGGAGGCACAAACAAATTGTATCTTATTGCTAGTACTTACTCCTTGTAATTCAACACGATATGTAACTACTTGATAGCTTAAACATACAAAAATCTATTTATATATCGATTTGGGGGACGGTCTCTCTATGCTTCTTGTGAGTAAACCAGCCAAATAAAAGTTCCATTATTAGCCCACGAAATAGAAATCTTGACTAAGGTCTGGAAGCTATTTGATTCAATAGATTTACTATAAAAATCCTAGTTGATGGATGCCACATTCAGTCTTTTGCTACTACATAAGCACCAGTATAAGCTGCGGGAAAGTTGTAGAAATTTGAAAAACATGGAGGGAGTTAAAAGTAAAAGAGCTTCCCCCTACATACAACTTATACATATACCTAGATACTTTTGAACGGAGAGACAGAGGCTCTTACCTCGCTCACGTTCATACTGACAGTTGTATGGGCGCCTGGATAAAAGTAAAGTGCGGGGTACATATTCCGGAGGAAATTTGTCCCTTTCAATCTTTTTCTCTCACAATCCGTTGCAATTTTACACCCCATTGAATCAACGCTCCTTTTTCCATATGGTTGCATTACATATAGTAGATAGGATAGGAAGGAAGAAATTCTAGTATTATGGAACAAAAAAAACTTTTTTCTCCACCTTAATCCTTCCAGTCAAGAACTAAAGCTAACCTAAGCAAAACTAAAATGTACATGTGAAGAGCATTTTTCTCTCTCCAAATACAATTCTTTCCGTATGTCCACGAGAACGTGTGAGAAGACTAAGAAATATGTTATCTATCATTACCTTCGGCATTAGTCTACATCCACTTTTTAATTGAAAACGTTTTTATTAGTTTCTGGGGAAATCCTCTGAACTCCATCAGGATCAATGGTTGATTGATTATCTCTGTCCCGTCAATATCAATCTACATTTGCACTGCCAGCAGGCCAGCATCCTCGAATGTAGCCTAATAAATGCTAGTAGTTTAAGACTGTGCACTACTACTGAAAAAGTTCATGGTAGTTCAAAATATTACAGTAGAGGTAAACTAAAAACTGACTCCCATAATAACGGTGCTACGGTTCAAGTGACTGCATTGTAGGTTGAACTGTAGTTTCTGCTGCAGGAGTAGCCTTGAAGGCGATAACTTTGTCAACAGGAGCATCTAAATGTACAGTGAATGTGACTTCCGGAATAACGTTGTTGTTAAATGTCATTATACTTCAGAAGTGCTTGTACAACTTCACTTTTAGACACAAATAAATTATAGGGATACTCGTATAGTTGTATTTATGAATGTAGAAGTGACTGTTATAGATGTACAATGAAGATGCACACTACTTCAGTGATGTATTAAAAGCGTCAGTATACAGATGTGACACTTATGTATACTATGAAGCATACTGCTGTTGTAGCCGTACTCTTTAATTATGCAATTTTCAGTGGATGCGGATGGCGTGCAGTACACAGGCCAAGGATAATGTGGGTGGTGTGAACTTTCATGCTTATTAACCCATGGAGATGCATGTTCGAAAGCCACATTACAAAAAGAATGTAGTCGCTTTCAATCCGCTTTCTAACTTTGGGGTGACTATAAACAGGGTTTGAGTTTAAAATAGATGTAATATTTTAGTGACATGTACTTCATTTCAATGGTTTCATACATGTGTAACTTTCGATCAAAACTATGTAGCTTTCATGATATTCACGTCAGTTTTTTCTACCTTCTCCTATTTTAATACACTAAAATACATGTGTAAGCAGCTTTCATGTTGTTCTATAAGTCATCTTGTAATACACAAAAATACTATGAGAGCTCTTGAGGGCGAGCTGTACTACCCTGAAGATAATATTTACTTGGAGACTAGAAATGATATGACGAACCTGCAGGAAGAATAATAATTTCCTGAAATTGCCCCAGTTTCTTCGGTATAAGGGTACGTTATTAGATGAAGTCTTTATTTGTGAAGAGAACATACGCTTGATCGGGTCTAGAATTAAGTAATAAAGGTGGCCTGGAGGGTCTACCGCCATCAGAGCAAAGGAAAAAAGAGGTGAACGTATAACTACTGAACTTCCGTTCGAGAAACAAGTTGCCTGCGGGAAGCTAGGACATGAAAGATTGATTGTGTTATCACAGTACCTACTACAAGGTTCCAAGTGTCGAGACATAACAAAAACTCATATGCCACATTGTGGATGAATGTTTTCTTTGCTCTTATGTAAAAACATGGGAGTGATGAATGAAGAAACAATTTTGTAATCTGTACGTTTAATACCAGGAATAACCCTTTTTTTTTGATGAAACCCGTATTTTTAAACACCGTCGTCCACATATGAATCACAGCATGAAGTGCGAGTTGAAATTTACGTACTTACGCAATTAGTCATTGCTTTTTACAAATCTATCCCGCATAACGAATAGCACTCTTGGATGTACATACAGGTACTCATATATTATAGTTAGGACAGGATTAAAAAATTGAAAATCGTGATGGCAAGCACAGTAATTTGTCGCTACGTGCATGTTTATGTAATTCTTTTGTTATTATGCTGTGAATTTGTGATAAAAATTGTCTTTCTACTCCCGTTGTCTCAGAGATGGAAAAATTGGGGAGACTGAGTGGAAAAAATTAATCAAATCTTGTACTTCCTGTATACAGTCCCGCACTTACGACATCAAAGTGTGCGTTGACTTGTCAGAATTTATACTTGTTGTCAACATGCATAAGGCCAATTCAGCGGAACTTCACAAAATAAAGATTCAGTGAGCTTCACTTTTGCGCTTGGTACAATATATGTACAGCAAAGTGTGCGGCCAGAGTACCAAGAATACAAAATTGGATGTGTATGATTTCGATGGAGGGAATAATAATGGATAATTCGGATTCAAAGCACGATGTCTACTCCCACTGCAGAAATATTTCCGACTCTTTTGAGTGTTTACCTTAGCCCTCAGTGGCTTTAATATTTCTGCTCATTTGTAGTGCCGCCAGTTATTTGCATCCACCCATATCATTTATGGTATTGTTCCAGGATAATTTCTATTGCACACCCTCCTACGCCTACCTTATCTGCAAATCGAAGCCTCTCAAACTTACTGTTGCGTTATTTTTTGTGTGCAACTCGCTATGTTATTATTATCATTATTATTATATGAAGTGCATAAAACTCTAGCAAGTATTGTTGTTATTCAATAAAAAATTACAAGAACTCAAGCATTTACAGTAATGCACAAATGTATACAAATGTATTCAAACGTAGACAAGAAAGACGAGGTTCGGTGATTGTGATGATAGGAATTCGTAAGAGACAAGTGGTCTTCAAAAATATTTTTAACATGACTGTCAAGCTCTACACAAGGACATTCAACTGCTGCTAAAGCCTATGAGTATTGAAAGAATTCCAATTTACGCTAAATCTTCCTTAAAGTGATCCTTTCTTAAATTTTGTCACAATCATATATACAACCAAACCAACTCAGTCTTGTGCACACACACACACAACCCACTAAATTCTCATGGCGAAACTTTCGCCTGCTCCTATCATTTCAACTTCGTTCCAGTTGAGAGTAATCAGAAAATAAGCTGTATCTTCAGAGTAAGTCTGTGAACCAAAGTTGTATCTTCTTCCATATATAGATATGTAAATGCAGCTAAATGTATATGAACCAAATGCTCGTATCTATATCTGTATACTTATATTTTCAAGTCTGTGAACCAGTGCTTTTGCTTTGGTGAGAAGTAGCAGACAATTGTAATGAGAGAAAAGCATATCATTACTTGCAACCGAGGGAAAGATATGGTGTACGGAGCAGCTGCTCACGAGGAAATGGTGATTGTCAAAGGAAATGAGGAAAGATGCAAATGGGTGAAGATTGAAAAAGTTGGGGCACATCTATGCTAAGAAACAAGGCAACTGACTCGTTCGTAT
Source organism: Lipothrix lubbocki (assembly GCA_034696945.1). Taxonomy (NCBI): domain Eukaryota; kingdom Metazoa; phylum Arthropoda; class Collembola; order Symphypleona; family Sminthuridae; genus Lipothrix; species Lipothrix lubbocki. The sequence continues at coordinate 110,724 of JAQGAK010000137.1, forward strand.
AAGTGGCAAAAACCTGATAATCCTTGACACGTTGTCATCATTGCCGTTGGTAGTGGTGGTGGAAATTGTCTTAAGGTGTACGTTTATAACCAAAACCTCTCAAGAAGCCAAGCCCGTTATCGTTTCACTAATAAGTGCACACAGTGCACTGACATTCTCTTGATTCTCTCGTGTGGTTATGACATATTATGATTATAGCTGTAAGTAGTTGTAAATATCGCAGTCAGATGCAACACATTGTATACAGATACTTACTTTTAAAATGCGTGAGTTCGTACGCATTTTTCAAATTCTGATTCATTTCCAAGCAGTATGCATTAATGTAGTATTTTAAATACGGGACGTTTTTAACCGAAGAAAGCAGTTCGCATGCAACGAAGGAAATACAAATATGAAGCTACAAGCTACTACTATATAAGTACTAAATTAAGTTCAAGAATTATTTTATACAGACAAGGTGTTTTGGATTGAGACAGTGTGACAGAAAATCAAAATATGACAATTTAAAGTGTGGGATGCAAAAACCGATACAGTTACTTCCAATGTATAACGTGCACAAATGTCTGAGCTGTCAGTTGAATCTCCACAACGCGTGGATTTACATATTGCGTCAGGGAAGGAAAGCTCCATATGCCGCCGTAAGGACAAAAAGGAATTTGCAGTGCATTACCATATCATTTAAGCAAAAAGAAGAGGTGAAAACCAGTTATTTTTTCTACTCACACATCCACGACCCACCAAAGTGTCTACACTAGAAGAATTCCCATTAACAACACCAAACAAATCAAGTCAAGCAGTTAACGTTTGGGAAACCAGGCAGAAAAAAATAACTTCCATTCAGACTAAAAACTCCTTACTTACTTATATCTATGGCTCCTTCCATAAATTGGGTAAGGAGGAAGACACAAGCTGGGACCGAGTCGCACAGCTACACATGCAAAACAGCGTGATGCTCAGTGACAGTAACAATTTGCAACGCGTCCACTTGACTCATCCTGCTGGGATTTGATTGTTGAGAGTGTATATCAGTCGGTAGTGGAGCCTTCAAACGGAAAACAGAGTATTCCAATCCCATATATTACATCCCTAGTGTATCTGCTATTACTCCGTGAGTATCAGCATGTTTAGATGCGAAAACCAAGTTGAGTATGCTTAATCCTACGGTTATATAAGTTGAATGTATCTTTTTCCTTTTTAGATTAAAAGGTACTATTATAGTTTACCTACGCACTGGTGATCCTCCTTTCTTTTCTCACTATTATTCTATGTATATAGGAGACAGCCGTGTATGAACCCATGTAATTCCATTTTTAAACAAAAATTATCTTTATGGACGTTGACTTTGAATGGATTGTCAGTCACATTTTTTTTGTAAAAGTGTGCATTTTTTTCTTTTGATTTATCGTCAAAAATAAATCATAACTCGGATGGTTCGATTACTATCCACAATCCTCGTGGAATCATTATTTACACAGTAGTGTGTGAATATATTATGGTTGACGTTTCTCCATTCGATATTCTTTAGTGCAAGTGCTCTTGTAGCGACAACATTTTCTCATCTCACCATTATTTTCCTTGCTATATATTTTCGCCTAACCAGTATTTCTATATGCTTTGATGTTCTATTTAAAGCTTAAAAATAGTACCTACAGATTTTCTCTAAATTTTCGGCTTCATCTTTCCTGTCTTTATTGTAAGCTGTTGTTGCTGTGATGATGTAAGCTAATAGCTTGTACGTGAAAAAATGTGGAAAATTTCAAACTCAGTCTTTTACTTATCCACAAACAAGTATCTACATCTTGTACATACGTGCAGTTATTATTTTGGTATAAGCGAATTCAAGTATTAGTCACTTCATCAGGAATGCTTGCGAGCGGTAATGTTCATTTCGGAGGATGTATAGGAGCCTTGCTGAAGAATGTGTACAATCCATTGGTAACGGCAATCGGATTTTTTGTTTAGCCACTATTTTCCAAGAAGGTGCATCCGAAAATATCTTTGCGGATACTTTACAACCGCATTATAAAAAGAATACCTATTTATGGGTTTAAGGTTGTAGTATCTACTATACTTCAGTATGGTAAGCAATGCTTAAATGTAGAGGATTTAAAGGGTTTTCGCATATCACATGCGCTATAGGATTTTGAAGCCACAGAGTTTACAACATTAAGCAATACTTCGGAACGCCATTATGACTAGGATCACATCGTTGAGTTCAGAAACAAACTCACGGAAAGTTAAACATGAATTAATAAATAAAGTTGAATGTCTAAGTATCTCTAAATACAAATTTACAACATCGTGAGCTTTTAGCAGTGTAGTTTATATAAGCCTTGTTTTTGGGAATGTAAGTATAAGTGTGTAATGGTCCTTAGATTTTTCGGGCTGTATATTATATAATCGTTGTGCTTTTCAGGGTGTAACAGTATTTATTAGGTAATCGTTATGCTTTTCGGGGTGTAACAGAGTATTTATTAGATAATCGTTATGACGGTTACCATTAGTATTGCAACTTCTCCGGTAGGAAGCTTTGTTCATTATTATGACTTATGCCTTGTGATGTAAAAGCATTGAGTATGACTCCTTCACCCATTAGTATATTATGCAGTCGCTTGACTCGTGATTTATGGTTATTTGCTATGGGCTGACGTTCGGGTGTACAAAATACACTCTTTTATTGTCCGGTTTGGACTTGTAATGAGCTTCTGCCGAATCACCTTACACCCTGGCATTGCTTATATCAAAGGTAAAAACTCCATTATGGTAAATATTTTTAGGCTATTATTTCCCTCGGATTATTGTGCTCCAGCGATGTGGGAGACTTAACCTAAGCTATATACATGCATCAGTGCATTATCACAGTTACAAATGACGCCAGCATTTATGCGATGAAATATAATATGGAAAAAAATATTACACCAGGTCCATATTTTCTCATTTATTTACAACAGTCAAAACTTGTTTCATCCATGCTCCGAGTTCCTTCTTCCAAGTGCAAGGCTTGACTTGAATTTTTATGAAGGTTCAAATTATAAAGATTTTCTTACCATTCGTTTTAATAAAGAATCTAAAAATTCGTATACTTATAAAAATACTACAAATATGTATATATAGATATGCATATGTAAATTTAAAAAAATGCTCAAATGTAAAAAGCACCGAGCAACACTCCAAATTTACAAAAACCAAAAGTGTGAAAAACATGAGAATCAATTGCCCAAATGCTGTAAATCGAGCTTGAAATCCGTTTCCTTTGATAACACATATCACAATTTAGGTCAATTGTGAAAGAAAGAATAATTACTCCGGGAAAACTGGTTAAAACAATGAGGATTGTGATGAATTCAATATCCTTTCGTGTAAGGCAAACCAGACGGGAATAATGGGTAACGGTCAGCAAAATTGTAAGTCATGTTATGAGGTCCACCAAAGTACATTACGTATCTGCCCACTTGGCACATGAAAGACTTATCGGATCTGATCAGACGCTCTCTCGCTTTGTACCAACCGATTTCCATGTATACGAGTGACTTCCATGAGTTATTAAAAGCGATTTGAGTTGTTGAAAGGGATATCCACATTTTCAAAGGGAATTCCTTGAGCGAGAAAAGCGATTACTCTGGAGCTTTTGAATAGAAGGATTTCATATATCTAGCATTTTTGGATTATTTCACCCAAGCCTGCTGGTTCTCAGAGAGCCTGAAAGCGTTCCGTATTTCTACCTCGACTAATTAAAAGGAAGTGTTTAATTTAATACGAAAATAATTGCAGCCTTTGATTACATTCATAAACTTTAGCCGTAAGGTTTCACTATTGTAAGATAATCTGCGGGTAGCATCCACATGAAATATCTCATAGAGAAAAGGACCGGATGTGTACTACCGAATTTTATAAAAATTGTGGTCCGAGCAACTTCTGGTTTTAATTTAATGGATGTACCTCGCTTTAGGAAATATACGTAATACAGACTTGTATAGCTCTACGCAAATGAATCGCAGAGACTGTCTGAGAATGATGTAAAGTGTATTATCAAAGCATGTAGTTTTTGTAATTATACTTATATGCATTAGCATATGTTTATATACTACGTTGAAATGAATAATATGGATTTTATGAGAGTCACAGCTATTTAATATTACAAACTAATAGCCTCATTGCTATTTATAAAACTTCCTTACACAAGAAATGTCTGATTTCCATGTAAATGCAGATGGGAAGTTAGATTAGAGAAGTGAGGGAGAGACCATCCTGACATGTATGAATCACTTTCATCTCTCTCTCACACAGGAATAACAATTCCTCCGATTTGAATCTTATATTTTGTTATGAAAAACGTTTGGGGGGTCTTATCTTTATAGTTACGCTATTCTATGTATATAGCATATGAACTATTGTCCAGACTCTTTTGAGCTTTCTCGTCACCCGGGAGACTGATCTTCTCAAAAATTATATTTTCCCCGCAAAATGCAAACCGGCTGGGAATAAGCTTGAACGTTTCCCATACAAATCTTTCAAGACGTAATAATACAATCCAATCTTCTTATATTTGCTTATTTTATCATAATTGAATATTTATTCTATTATGTGCTTATGGTAATCATACAAATCAAACTACATGGCGGCTTAGTATGTACATTGTAAGCTAATAATATTCCATTTGTATTTAAATACTTTACTAAATAAGACGGAATTGCACTTTGTATTTAAACTTCCATGTTACATTCAACGTGACAAGAAGCATTTTAAACGCAATTTTATCTTCTCCCAACAATAGAACAAGCTATATCACGTCCTCTTTAAGCCTTAAAAACTAAGTAAGTAGTTCTTGCTTATTTAATCTTCACATATGATTTGTCATGAAGAAATCCGTACAAGAAAATGTCAGTTCAAATGCAGATGATTGAGCAATCTACATAAAAGTATACTTGTAAAAAATCCAATCTAATTTAAGTAGTGGTGTTATTGCTAATAATATCCCGTATGGTGTTGTCGAAACAATTCTACATATGCAAACTTTATTGTATCCGTTCAGCTATTAGCTGTAAATCTGCTGCAAACTTTCAAAAGGGGCAAACTTTAGTCATCATAACACTCTTTCTTGCATTTCCCTAATCGTATGAAAGGAAGGGAAGACTTTACGTCGATAATGATACTTGCAGACGCATGCTGCTTGGCTACATAATGCTCCCCTTGTGCCTTTTGTTCTCTCCACAATTTATTTGTGCACTACTTGATGCATCGGGATTAAAACTGAAGTATAAGCATCTTTCAAACTATGGCTTTTACTATATGGAAACTTCAGGATGACATTTTGTATCTCTGAAACTATGGAATTTTGTTTCTTTCAAACTGTACTTATATATAGCTTTATATTTGTCCTAAAGGACAACGTTCCTTTAGCAAGCTACTGAAGCAAGTATACTGTAGAAAAGAATAGGGTGGCTTTTGAGAAAAGAATAAAGGCTGTAAGTGGAAGTTCTTTGGGAAGTTCAAATTGTCCGTGCGGACGAGCCAGAAATGGGGATCACATCTGGAGAATGGGTACTGCACTCATTTACTCATACTCCGTTCATGCTTCATCAGATTTTTCACTCGAACACGTTCCTCGTTTTTTAAAATCTGTACTTCCTTTATCTATCTATGTATTCCTTAAACTCTCGATCTCCTCTTATGTGGATGCTGTATTTGTATTGTAAAGCAAATGTCGATCCTGGACTCAAGCAAGAGACCAGCCTTATTTCAGCACTAACATTTATACGTAAGTACATACATGGAGATTCGATTGAACAGAAAAGGTTCCGAAAGGTAAACTTCGATGTCAAAACTGAAATGTTCTGGACCCGACAGGAGTTCCTTTAAAAATATATTGAAACCCTTTGAGCTCATTTCTGAAGTTACAAGAGCTGTCAGGATATTATTGATATTTTAATATGGAGCTAAGGGTCCTAAGTACACAGTTGGTGTAACATTGCACAATAAGCTGAACATAAGTATACGACACTACGGAATAATGTTTAGTTGCAAGTCAAGTGTCTTTGGAGGTTTGTTTAACAAAACGCTAGCAGGCGGGAAGAGAGGGTAAACGGAATAGTAGATTCAATGAAGTGAAATGTCAAAGTATCCTTAGAATGTTAATTGTAGTCCAACTGCCAGCATTTGCTTAAACCGTCAAAAAAGGAAGGAAAAAATCCCTGAAGAGTGTCAACTCTAATCCCCACCATGTGTTCGGAATGGAGACAGCAACAAATTTTCCGCTAAACACATAAAACGTCAGAAGCGATTTGAAGTTCTATTCTTACAAGACGAGAAAAGGCATTTAAGTTAAGAGAGGACGGACGTACTATGGTGGAGTGATCCACCAACTGCTGCAATACTTTGCCTGACTTTTGTCACGGATTACCACACTAACCTCTATATTTCACAGTGGGGTATTCTCAGCCTTCTTCCTCCTTTGCAGCATCTCTCGGTACTTGAGCGGAGGAGCAAGACTACACTGGCCATTATAATAGATTATCATGACGTATTTATGAGTTCTCTCGTCACCTTCCGAAGAGATAAGGAAAACAAATTCAGCATTCCATATGGCGATAGACATGTTTCCCTGTATCTTTCAATAAGAAAGAGTTCGGATTTCTTACCGCTGATAGCTCTAGTATGTCTAACCCCTTGGCATATCCTCCCGTTGGAATTAATGGTTTTGGTGAATTAGTCGCGCCACGCTTGATTTCCTTAATCCTTTTCACATAGCGTGACAATTATCAATGGAGAACCATGTAGTTATTATTAGGACAAAAATCCGTTCATAATTCCTTTTGTAGCTTATTCACTTATTGTAATAGAGTGCGCGGGGATTTATACACAGAACGAAAAAATCAAGGACATATAGCTTTCATGCCCTGACAGCTTATCAGTTCATAAACTGGAGCATATTGAAATGCATCTGAACCGTGGTCAGCAGTATGTTGTTTTACTTGTAGTGTGAAATGTGATATGTGTCTCATCTTAAGTATGCAACCACAAATATTTAATTCCTGTTTGGTCTGGATGTTGTCATGCTAATTTTGAAAGTGTTCATGTCAGTTTCTATCAATGCTCTGATTACATTCTTACTATGAAAGGTTGTAAATTTTCAATAAACACTATTCAGTGAAGGAAAAACGGATAGTTTTGGTTCTAGTATGTATCTATACATATGTAGATACTAGAGTGGAATGATAGGTAACGTGCATTGATACATAGATATAATCGGTCTATACATAGATAGAGCATATCTACAGAATACTATGCATGTCTCCAAATAAGTATAGAATCCTCATATTGATATTATCTTCACAATGTTGTCAGTGTATGTGTGTGTGTAAAAATAAAATTTGAAGTCCACGTGTCAAGTTAGAATGGGTTTGAAAGGCCGTGACTACAAGAAGGGGACATGACAAGCGCTGCTGCCATTCGGAGCGAAGGCACCATCGAATTTCTTATGTTGTTTGTGTGTAAATAGTAATTTATCGTTCAATTGTCCTTCCCAAGTATGTACTACATGCGATTGAGGGAGGAAGATTTTAATATTCCATGTGGCCATTTTTTCTTCTTGTGTCGAGTCAAGATTGTGATGAGTATGTGTAACCATGAAGTGACGAAATTGAAGTTGAAAGGTACGTAATGATAACAAAAGATGTTGTGAAAAGGAAAGAAGAAAAGTCTTCTCGGTTGGGCAGACATGTTCTTTCTTGTGACTTTCATGATAATTCATATTACCCATGGATGGAGACCTGGATTTAATATTTATGAATTATTTTTCTGTGCTCTGCTCACCCTATCTCTCACACCAAGCTCCTCATCTCTCTGTCTCTCTCTCTCTCTCTCTCATTCATTTATTATTAGGAAAATATGTTCATGCCCTGATAACCTAGTGCAATAAGATTAGCTGAAAGCTCTGTCATTTCACCATCAAGCTCAAAAACCAACTTGTCTCCAAAACCCTTATCCGTTTCTAATGCTAAATAAAGTCTACGTGTTCATCCCGAACTAGTATGATGATGAGTCAGGTGAAAATCTCATTTACATTTTATGTTCAAATGCACTCTTGCATGCACAATTCTCAATGAGTTTCAATCTTCCCTCAAGTTGTATGTTTACATACCTTAATTCTGAATGTTGGGCTGACAAACGCTTTACTTTGATGGCATTCATTCCGTGCTTCACAAAAAAGGAATATTCCGTTCCTTCCATTGCAGCCAAGCTCTCGTTATTGTTACAGTCCTCATCATCAACTGGGACATAAAATTATCTTGGTTTGTTATTCTGCTCCTCCGTATAGCTCGCATTAGTACTTGCTAGAGAAAATCCAGCGTTTGAATGGAATCTACTTTACCCACAATAAGGCCAGTCGTAAAAAAATAAGTGAATTTCAGTGCACAAGGACAATCATTGGAAGCACAAAATTGAACGTAATAATAGAAGCTTACTTTTTTTTACATTTTCAGTTTTTCCTTTTTCAATTTTATTATAATTGAAAATCATGTCGTGTTGGTGCAAGAACGTCCTCACGACGGGTCTGATAGGAACTCTAAAAATTCCATTCTCACTTTTACCGTCAATCAGATAATTTAGTCCGGATAATACGGGAGATGAGGAATGTCGAGGTAATAATCTGCTGGACGACATAAAGATCTAACGCAATCTACTATGGGTGTTAAAATATCTAAAACAATCTTCTGGGCTCAAAAAAAAACAAACAGCCCACCACTTGACGACATAAAAACCCTGTATAAATGCATTCATTACAAGCTTCCACTTAATATCGAAAGGGCTATTTAAAAATTAAGCAAATATACACCTCTAGGAAGATCATATCAATGGAGATACTCAATAGTATGTTCGTTATGCGAGCGCTTGTGCTCAATCGGAAGCTATATATGTACCTTTATAACTGGTTATTCAATTTAGGTTAAATTATAATAAGCTCCACTGCTGTGTATTTGAATTTTATTCGGTTCATATATGTATCTGATCCCATTCGGCTCTATCCTGGAAGCCGTAAACCTGTTTGCCTATTTAGAAACATAAACTGACCTGAGGTCCGTAATTTAAAGAAAGTAAACAGGTTAAGAGTAAAATCATGTTTTAATTTTAAATATGAGTGACATAAAATGGGATTAGTTAGCACGAGATTCCAATCTATTCGGCTTGTTTGAAGCTCTGATCGTGCTACAGAAGGCGTCTGTTGTGCAACTATTTCGATCAAATTGTTTGACCGTTGTCTGTCGGCGTGCACTGCGGGCAGGAAGGATGAGAAGAGGCGAGAGAATAAGTGATTTTATGGGAATGCTGGAAATTCCCAATCTCTTCATTAGGATTATTTAAAAGAAAGTAAATGTCCGTATGGAAATTAATTGACGGACAGGACAGCAGTTTTCCATTTGTGAATGTCTCATATATTGTGCACACGGAATATTTAAATAATTCTTTTTTCAGACACATGTAGGTCGATGCTCTCTTTTTTATACTTGAATAAAATGCTTCATCTTGGGTTGCATCTCTTATGATAAAATCGCTATTAATAAATGCTTTTGCGAGGATAACTTTGCAATTTAGGAAAACAAATAAAAGTACAAATAAGGATAAAAAAAGTGTGAAAACGCTTTGGTGACGACCTGTAAACATGTAATTTTGTGTAGCCAATAGGGCTGAAAAGGGAGAATGTGCACACTAGCAGACAATGTTAACAGCTGTAAAACACTCTGGTATTATGATAAGACCTTGTGTGTCTGAGGAAGATAGATCAGCGGAATTTTTTATTGATTCCTCCAGACAAGGAATGCACTTGGGTCTTCCTCTGTGCCGCTTAGTGCTTATCTTTATGTGTATACATATATGATGTAATTCTCCGAGGAATCTCTCACTTCTTGCAATCTTTATTGCAAGCATGGAAAAGTTGTTTCTTGGACTATTCCGCTGTTGATATAAACAATAAGGCAGGCAATAAAATGTGTATGATGTTGTGTATTTACGGGCGAATTACTTTCGCATCGGAAAGGTTTTTGTACATCTTTGGTTTTTGTAGTATTTTTTCCGTTCATAGACAATGTATCTATAACCTTCGTTATGTGTGGTAATAACATGAATTCGTTCAAATGTATATGAAGCCCCTACTAATGGAATATGGAACTAGAAGATCCATTAAATAAGTTAATTTTTCCAGAATGAAAAACCTACGCCTGAAATATATATCTGCATGTAGGGAAGAATAAGGGAGAATAAAGGTTGATTGTGCATCTTCGTGCTCGGAGCCTCATATGCTCATTCCATGTGCTCATCATCATTACATTGGATCATGATTGGAGTATTAAATCCCACAAGTGCGTGTTTATCAGTCGTTCATCTTAGAATCCCGGCCCTGGCTTCATGGAGATTACAATGAGGGATTCTATGGGATGTTTATGTTTTGCGTATCTATATTAAAGGATGTAAATTACATTTGAAACGTGTGTACTACCCTCAATCTCAATTGATAAACACAAAATGCATCTCTCTCATATGTGAGTACACTACACAGCTCAAATGAAATTAAGTCAAGCCAGAGAACAAGCTAATTGTGAAGGATCAAGTGGTTAATTTACCTTTAGAAAAAACTTGCTTTTAAACGAATAATGTCATTAGGTTGACAAGGAAATGGGCCTTTCTTGGAGGCTTGGTCTGCCGTAACTTGAAGTGAAAGCAGGGATTTATAAGGTTGGTTTACACTTAATAGACCGAGTGTTCTACAATATGTTTTTCCTTGTAACACATAGTCATGGACTAGACACTGGCATCGAATTAATAGTTTTCGTCATAGTCATTGTAAGATTCCATGATGATGTCTTTATTAGAAAATTCTAGAGGGAAATGGCTTAATGTCAGCACAAGAGAGTCTCAGTTCCAAATCACTCTGACCTTCACCTCCCTTCCGTATCCATCTCACTTACACATCTGTCTGTCTATTTCGTTCCTACATCTTCCATACTTCTTGTCACTACTATCTCTGTGAATCCTCTGTTTCCTGCAATGATTTTTTTTACTTGCATTTAATCTCAAGTACGTAAAGTCTCCATTTCCAAAGTACCCGCTGCTGATCAAATGATTCCTTTGTAATTCTTATGATCTTGCAAGGATTTCATGGGATTTATCAATGCGAGTGCACTTGAGAAGAATTAAATACTTAAATAAATAAAAGTTTCCAAGCTCAAAGACAATTAGCATGTAAGACAGTTTCAGGTTCAGCAGTTAAAACAATTCCAAGTTCAGTATGTAAAACAATTTTAAGTTTAGCATGTATATGTTAAATGTAAGTATAACAGATGTAGCCATGTATGCATGTGGAAGGAATTGAAATTCAGCCTGTACAGAATATTGAAGTTTTGTATTTATATCAGCTACTAGCTCGAACAAGTATAACCGTTTAACTGCAGGCTATACAATACACATAAGTTGAGAGATCATGACAATAAATATTACCAACGGACATATATGTAAGGTAAATAAACTATTAATTCATGTGGGTGCAGCATGAAACAAGTGATTATGCTTGTGTGTCTATGAGAGCAAGAGTAATTACAGGAGTGTGCACACGATTCATTTAAGATGTATCATCTTTTAGGGATTTGAGGAGTAAATGAGTATCCATGTACGAAGGAATCTGGTGAATGTATATGTAATATTCACTTGACGATAGAATTAAATTTTCTCATTTGTAAACAATTGGAATCCCGCAGTGCTGATGCACTTTAGTACTTGAACTAGATGAAAGTGCTTGTGTGTGACTTTATACGGCATAAAGTATTCTTAATTATAGCAAAAAATTTAGAGAAACAAACTTTAAAAATATCTCTGAGTGTAAAGGGATATGTGATCTTTTTTAAAATGTAAACTTATTCAAGTTGCTGGGTACAAAAAATATGAATGGATGTATACAGAGAAGAGAGAGAGAGAGAGAGTATAAAAATGAGAGGCTGAAAGGATTTGTTTTGAATGCAAAAAGTTTGGAATTATAAGATGCTTGTCTTCTTGCCTGTAAGCCGGCATGTTAATGTCCATATGCATAGGTATATAAACTTTGTTGTGCATATAATATACAATCCATATGTATCTGCTCCTTCTCCTCCGGAATCTCAAGAGTGTCTCTGTGCACTTAGAGTTGAGCCACCCTGAGAGATGGAGAGTTTAGAGGCAAAGTTTGAAGCGTGAGGGAATGAGTGGTTTAAACAACTCTCCTGGAATTTCACTTGAGATGAATATGTTTTTCTCAAATTAGAATCCTCATAGCTCCTAGTATTTATATCGTTGGATATTTGTTTTCCTTGCATGCATTGGTCTTATGGTCGTCTCAAGAGCTAAATAAGTTAATTCTTCATGAAAGTTTTGTTTTTATAAAGTATATGGAGTTTTCTTATGTCTACAATTCTGTCTCTCCCTCGGGTCCATGCTGATCTCGGTCTCTGTAGATTTTCCTTTGTGTACCTCACGTAAATAAAATGTAAGCTACCTTTTGTGTATATGTACTTGCAACTTATGAAATGAATTGTGATGATCGTGACTTTTCAAGTTCAGAAACTCCAATGACAAATATTTGTAAATATTGGTCGTAACACAAGAACATGCTAGAACCCTTCGTTTTTCCGTATGTTTTTCAAACAACTTCAGAAATGGTGACTATGGAGATGAAACTCAAATTCAAACATGGTGACGATGGCTGAAGCTCATACAACAAAAGGTTATATATGCAAACATGTTAGATGTGCATGTGAATAAGTTACATACATGTGCGTCAGTGTAGGAATGACATCCTAGAATAAATTGCTGTAGGAAAAATAGTCCACCAATATATAATGCAATTGCCTCTCTCAATTATCATTTATTATTCCATAAAGAGTGTCAAAACACTCTGATTACACCACGTTTCACCACTTAATAACACAAATTCTTGAATAGACAGCAGCTCCAGTTTTGTTGACGTCTCATCCACAACATGTAGTCATTGCTATTAACACACTTTACTGGATTATTTGCCGACAATTCTGCTATTTATAGTATCTGTTTGCAACTGGCATATGTATGTAAGCACAATGAGATGTTTGTAGTATGGGACACAAAAGGATGCTACTAGAATGGATAGTACCTATACGTATACATAGTACTTATACATACTTATATACTTAGTACCAATGCATAGAATGAGTTATCCCGGTCGGTAAACATATTTACAGTGGTTTACTTTGTTCCAGAAACTCTTTGTCTGACACAAGCTGGAAGACCTACTAATGCAGTCATTCCGGGCTTCGTTTTAGCAATGACAGCTTTCTGATTATGACAAATGGTCAAGGTACTTTGCAGTCATAGACAGGGCTTATATACTTATACTTAAACTAAAGGTGAATATCGCGACATTGCTATGCACACAGAGTAGTGCTTAGGGAGCTTTCAACGGGAATTTGTGAGAATCTCTCTCGTCCGTTAAATCATATTGACTTTTGTTATTGAAATATTTTCAGCACTCCCAGAAACAATCACAGGGAATTTTAGCGTCTCTTTATATTGTAAGCTGGAGTACTTTAGTTATTATGCTGTCAACCCGTACTCAACGGCTCACAGTAATATTAAGACTCAGCTAACATTAATATTCTGCAATTTCCAAGAGATAACTTAAATAATTATTTTTTTATAACAGGCAAGTAATTATTCCAACAGAACATATCTCATGTATTTATTCAGGTCACGAGAGCTATAATACAATATTTCAACAGCTCCGCACAAGTCAAACAAACGTATTCAGCCATTCTCTTTCAATTTTAACCCGTTCCCCTACATTGTGTTTCGATTTTCCGAGAGAATGGTCAAGAAAAATAAAATTCCCTGGGCAGCAGTCACCTCTCCAAAATGAATAGGGAAAGTTCAGTCGGCTGAAAATAGACGATTCTCATTACTAGGGAAGCCCGGTGTGCGGCGGGTAATGAAGATTAATTTACTCTTACGTCCCTCGTACTGCTTCCCTTTTTTCCCTCTGCTGTTGCATGTTTCGGTACCGGAAAGAATTTGTTTTGTAAGAGGAACCTTTACTGTTAAACCGCAAACAGTTGAGATCCACGGTCCAGTGTTTAAGTTTTTATTTCAGCATTTAAGTCAAATCAGCTGAAAGAGTGAATAGTTTGCAGCTCTTAATGGCATCAGTTTGTCTTCCAGTGGTGAAAGAAAGGAATGATGAGCTTAGAACCGGAACGCAATCCTTGTGTGTAGGGTAATTTAATGTTTAAGTGCTTACAGCCATAAGTTAGAGTGTGGAACAGATTGAAATATACGCGGACTATATGTATTTTAATTCATTCCACGCATTTTCTCGTTGTGTGTTTGCTTTTGCAGTTGTATAGTACAGATAGTTGAATACCGCAAATTGTTTACTTCGAGTGTAGCTCCAAATAAGAAATTAAAATAAAAGGGGTATAACCATTAATAGTTGAAGTTGAAATTAGCATGAAAATTATAAATGAGATGCGTGTTCGTTCAACTTTGGAAAGCCAATCTTTGGTTGACAACAGGGCACAAGAAAGTGGTGGAAGGATAATAAGAAAAGAGGTGGAGAGGTTCTTCTCGGTGAGACAGGAGTGAATTACCACGTTGAGTGAATGGGAATTTACTATTTTGCATATTAGCATGTTTAGTGGAAAGCGTGTGTTTTCCCAACAACGGCACGTCTACTTAAGTATTTAGCAATCCGGACCGAAAAGTTACAACAACTACATTAACATGACATGGACAAGCTAGGTCCTTAGTAGTAGTTTGATACGAAACAAGTTTGTTAATTTTTTAACTACACAACATGTTAAATTGTCTCATATATTTCAACTTGTACGTGCATGGTGCTTGTTCGTTGTTTGGAAAAACTTTAAGGGAGAAGGAGAGAGAAAGAGAGAGGGAGAGAAAGGGAACGAACTTGAGAATCCGGTTGTACGTCTTTAAATCTGGATCGTGAAGAACTTTTCTGTTTTACAGAATTGTTCCTTGTATGTTCCTTATGTTAAGCAGTTCCTTATGCTAAGAATAAAATAGTGCATTTTACCTAAAATATGTTCACTCTATACTCCAGATTCTTTGTATACATTAAATCAAAGACGGCTTCTTTGGATCGGAGTCTAGGCATTCATTTCCTTGAAAAGTGGAAGAAACAAACTTTTGAATGTTTTAGTTTGAGCAGCTCAGACAGAGAAAAAGGAAATGTCGGAAAAACCTTGAACGTGCATCGGAATTGCAATTCAAATGTTTCGTTTGAATTTCTTCTCTCTCTCTCATTCTCTCCCTCTCTAAATCTACAAAGACCTTGCCATTCGGCAACTCTCACTAGAGGAAGTATCTATCCGTGTACACTAGACTTGGAATTTCCCGTATGCTTCTTACTCTATAGCCGCCACTTTTGGATCGAACCGTGTATTTATCCAGCCAAAGGCATTCCTCCCGATGAACATGTCTTGTGTTCAAATGCTAACAATGGCTTGTACACATTGAAATTATATCCTATCTGTAATTCTACATACACAGATTCGGGACATTCTCGCAGCTTAAACTTGTATGCAATGTATGTATTTTACGATAAACAACTCCTGTTTGCTTTATCAATGGTTAACTTGTGCCTGGAGATTATACTCAGATGCTAACCAGCATTGCCGGAATACTGGATCAACGTTTTTGGTCAGCAACAGAATAAAAACAGAAAGACGTTTCCCGACTGCATCTTATATTGTTCCTTGTTAAACTTGAACTTCTCTCCGTCGTGTGCATGGTTGTAAATAGAAGAGATGCATTCATAATTGGCTCGAGAGTGCATTCAGCTGTTTTCCTGCAGCTGCAGCTTTGATGTGTGTATATACATACAGGATAATAATAATTTGCACTGACAAGTCGAGGTCCATAATTTCGTTTATTTGTTAAGTGCAGAGGAATAATTTTCAACGCGTTTTGAAGCTCTGGACAGGTTGGTTCACCGCATAACCAGTTAGCTCCTGTCCTTTCTTACATACATCTAAACAAGCTGTCCAGTCCAGAGGAAAAAACTTCCTTATTATTGACTCTGTACTTGTAGTATGTTATTATAGAAGCTACTTGGTATTCCTCTAATGCTGTATTTCTGTAGTCTGAACCTTATAATCAGAGCACGTGTTCATGTTCAACGTCTGGACAAGAATGATATGATTTTACCTGGCACTTGTCTCCCTCCATTGGGGTGTCAATGTGTGCATAAATAAATGGGATATTTATGTAAAGTATTTCCAAACATGTGTATAACACTGAATAATCAGACACTTGAAAAGATGAAAGTATATAGAGGAATCTCTATTAAAATACCTGTAGGGTAATGCATATATGCAGATACTTCTATGTATGTACATATACTGTATTGATTTAAATCCTTCAGAGCACAATAGTATATACTGTCTGTTAGCAGGACAAGTTTATAAAATAAAGATAGAGCTGTCGATATCCATATGATATTTGACTGGTAGGAACGTATGTTCATTCAAGGGTTAGGCCTTAGGTATCCGGTTCAATTGAAATAAATAAAGTTGGGGATGTCTTCATTACTCGAAAGATGAGAGAGAGAAATAGAGATAGAGCGGTCAGAGGTAAGTTTTTGTTTGACTAACTAATTGCAGGAGTGTTTCTGTAGTGTATACTTTGTATATACAAACAAGCCAAAGATTACTATAGAGACTACGTATGCGAGGCAACTCCTTCGAAAATCATACATGATGTGTGATGGTAGTACACTTGTCTTAGTATTTACTTAGGACTGAAAGTGATAATTTGTTTGAAAGTAAGTTTATATTGGTGATTTGACTAGTTGCTTGTGTATACTTATATTCTTCATCTTGACTGGAAGGTACATTTTTCATATAAGTACAACTTTACACTTGAATGTGCCTATACTAATATCCTGATGGTAAGGTACACTTGAGAGAATCTTTGATGAATTTCTCTGGATACATGTGCAAGACTTTCGTGCAGGTAATGCGTCCATTAAAAAGTACAAGTAAGCATTGGGCACCAAGACGACATGGCCAGTTTCAAACATTGAAGGTATCCATTACTGATAGTTAAAGGTTAAGCCTACTTCGGACTTGAAAATTGTTGCTAGAGAAACGAATATGAAATAGGCGATACTACATAGTTATCCGCGCCTTTTCCTGCATGTCTCGGAATCATCTCCTCAAAGAGATGAAATGTGAGCAGCTGTTACCTAGACTATTCCTCCTTGTCTTGTTAATAAGAATAATTGGCCCCAGTGAGCCGTGCCCAGAGGCAAAAGTCTCTTTGTGGTTACCATATTTGCAAAATGTGTAACTCTATCTCTGGTTTAACACTCGACAGGAGCATACACATATGTACCTCTAATAGTATAGATATATGTATGCTATTTGGTTTAGTAACTAATATCTTCATTCTGAAAAACAATTATTTATCCCGTTCACCTGGTCTTTATATCCTGTTCAACAATAGTAATGTCTTCATTATAACTCGTATAACCTACGCTACAACATTTGTTTGTCTTGTAATTATTCAATGATAACATTATAATTGATAACTTCAATGGTTTCTTTTCATCCAAGCCGTGAATGATAGCATGTTTACAAGATCATCGTTAATGCATTTTTTAGTCCTATTAGCATTGAACTCTTGTTTTTGCTAGCTATAATGACCTTTAAATTGACCAGACATTAGGCTAATGCGTCGCGAAAAGATGAATAACAGATTGTAAACGTTTTAAAATTTTGTCCTACATACTTACTTGCAATGGTGGTAACGTTCAAAGTCGTATGCGCAATAATGTTCATCGCACTTGCTTTAAATCCGGATGTTTGGATTTGGATAACGACGTATTTAGCTCAAGAGCTTGATTAGTTCATTGTTACATTATAATTACAAAAAAATTCGACGAGGTTAAAATTGAAAATCGATATTTTTTTTTCATAATTGCAATTGTTGGTCTTAAACTCAACCAGAGATCGTCCGTAATTTGGTGGTGATATAGTTTAGTGGATAATTAAACCATTGTTTCACTATGAAAAGTCATGTAATAATAATAATTTTTTTATCTTTCAGTTTGCCATGCTGCCCAACAATTCGAACAGCAGCCAGATTATACGGAGGTGAACCCTGGTCAGGAAATTCGTCTGACTTGTAAAATCTTTCAGAGAAAGGGTCAGTGTTCATGGCAGAAGGATAACAAGGTATGGAATTTAGATTTGAGATATTATTACATTTTATGTACCTACAGGTATTAATATTTGAACATTTAATCATTTTTTCCTTCTTGGTTTTTCATTTCATTGTTATTTTTTATGTATTAAACTTTATTGGAGATGAATTTTAAATCAGAATACATTCAAAGGATATTGTAATTCAGGAGACTATGTCTAACATTGTATGTTGTGTGATTGAAGCGAATAAATGTGACTGTTTGTCTTTGTAGCCCGTGGGAATTTATCATGGTAAGTATGAATGGGCGGGCTCCCCAGATTCGGGCGATTGTAGTCTCCGAATTTTGAATGCTGCTCTGGAATACGACGACGGAGAATGGGAATGTCAGGTAACGGCATCCGACTACGCATCTCAAGATGCATTGACCTCCCGGCCGGTCAAGCTGGTCGTCCGCGGTAAGCTTCATTATTATAAGTATACTTAAATGTAAGAATATTAATATTCCAATATTTTTGTCAGCATTTCATTTCTTTAAGAGTCACTTTGAATTCTTTTCAATAATGGAACCCATGTTACATTGAAAGAGATAAGCATCTTCCACTCTTGAGGGCCAACCGCACGTAACTACGTGAAAATAGTCTGGGAACCCGCGCCGTTATCTTGATAAATATTTACTCTTCCGTGATGATAAACTGTTAAGGTGGCTTACCACAATCAGTTAGATTTACTTTAAAATCCGGAAATCTCTATTATTTGAAACCCCCCTCAAGCGCCTTCTGCCTCTAGTACCCACAACATTAGTTCAATCTTCTTTATCACTCACCAATCTAATCTGATGACGCGGTGGCCTTTACGAATTGAGAAAAGTCTCATGCACCTTACCTCCAGCTAGTTCGGTCGTCTTCAGTTCAGCACAGTTTAACCCACAGAGCTTCCTAGAGTTTACACAAGTGACATCATACCTCCGGCCATCATGTCATTTGACGTCTCGCGTTTTGAATTTTTCATCTTATTCTTGACTTCTTTCAAGTGTAGGGTATAGTAAATTCTTGACCCGTCTTTTTGTTCCTTTGACCACAATGCCTGTGCTTTCCAATGTAAAAATTTTCTCTCATTCTATCTAGGCCTGCTCAAAGATCCTGTCAGTTCAGTCCTTCCATATATTTTTTTAACTAATCCAACTTATATCTTCAGATAAGTTTTATGACTGTGTACACAATTAGCTAACAATAACTTGAAGTTAACAAAGTCTGCGATGCTACGTACAAATAGCATTCAGTTTTTATTTTTCTCATTAAAAGTGACACTTGTTACGAGGCGTTTAGTATCTATCCCTTTGATTGAAGCTGGAAATGTAGGCATAGTGTGTATAGCTAGTAGCTAGATTAATATGACTGATTCTGTATTTTTTATATCTCTTTATGAAGAAATTCTGCTCCAGCTATACGTAGGCGTCTACAAAGGTTTTCCACTGACACGAGGTTGTACACCTCGTAGGCTTTTTCAATCAATTGTACCTGCCCCGGTAGGAAATAAAGGTTGACGGATGGTTTGTTGTGGCACTTCATGTCAATTTCAAGGGGTTGAATAAAACAGAATAAAAGTCAAAGTATATATGGATCTAACAATAGGAACACTACACCGTATAAGGACGAGGCTCATACTAGATGAACACAGGTGGAAGTATAATGAATACAATGCCAGGGTATTGACAGAGTAGAAGTAAGTATAAAAATGCTGGCTTATTTTTCTCTTTCCGCACTATATACTCTTGTACTTTCTGAAACTACAGTTATACTTATACTTGTACAAACATCTTCTGGCCTGAATATATTCTTATAACAGCTTTTACTCCGTTTCACTTTTTTTGGCTGTCGAACCGAATTCAATTTTATGCAATGGAATTGAATTTTTCCAGGCATTTTCATGCCCTATATTCTTCCTTCCTTCCTTTTTCGAAGGATTGGGCTAGTTAAATTCTAGTCGATTATATTTCAAAGAAAACAGCAAGTCTGCCAAAATTCTTTTCGTTAGGAGAGCCAATGGCTTTCCAGTGGGTAAGGAGTGGAAATGCAATATTAAACCTAAACAGTAAATACATATACAGATATTTGATTTAGTCATAGTATTTTGAAATTGTACCAACATAGCCTTTGTAATACAAACAATATAAACTTGTTGAATTACTTCAAAATTATGTTAGTTCAATACATTTTATTTCATTAAGTTAGCGTTTCAAGTTAAATGGTAAAAAAAATTGAATCGACCTTTCAAAGAGCTTTTGTAGTAAACTAAACATGATCTTCCCATGGAGAATTGAATGTTTTAACTTAAATGGTTCTTGAGCGTCCGCCGTACTTTTATGTATCTATCTAAGTATGTATGTGTGCACTTTATTTATAATGGGCATGTAAACGCTATTGTTAAGAACTACGTCCGTACAGAATGCTACTTATAGTTGATACCTCCTCCTTGGCAAGCATTCCCATGTTGTCTGACGCTGCAAAAAATGCTCTTACTATCTTTTTTGTGCTATTTTGCAAAACAATCCTTTCCTTTTAACGTCGCGCAACCTTTTTGTTCGTTTAGCTATGACACGAGACAACTTTTTTCCCACTGCTTCTTGGAACACTAAAAGACTTGGCGTGTTGTGCAAATAAAACCAGTTTTGATTTTTTTTACATTAAGCTAATACAATTAAATGATTTAATTTAGTTTCAGGACTACAATATGATCGTAGGATAACAAAAACAAATGCTTGTAATAATTGATTACGAACTCATGAAAAGAATTGCGCAATACGTCATTTGAATACAGATAATTGTTTTCAGTTCTGTTTTTATAACAGGATCAAAGGGTGGCAGGCTAAATATCTATTATCCGTTCTGCAAAATATGCACAAGGACTCAGTTTTTGTTTCGGAATGACGCCATTGATAATTAGCATCGCAATGAGACTTGTTGTTTTTATGAATTGAAGCATAGTGAATAATTGCATGTCTGGAAGTATGTTGTATTAAGCTGATGCATGTAACTTTAATGTAAATACAGTGCATCTGACAAATAGTTTCATGACTATGTATACAAACATAAAAACTAGAGCGTGGTAATGTTTTGGAAGTTGCAGTAAAAATACTTTAAAACATCACCTTTTAAACCTCAGACCTAGCTGGAAACATTTAAAATTTAATCAAGTTATGTCACCTGGCCTACTTCACACTGTCCTCATTTGCATGATAAACTGCACGGAAAATGATCACCGTTGAACATTGTCAAGCATTCAGATCATTTCGGGTTTATATATCTACTGCTTTAATTTCTGTGGGAAGTTTTTCGCACACATGTGTTAGACCATGTGGCTTGCTTTAAGTATTCTTATTACATCAACAGTAGCATACATACATAGTAGTCGTAGCAGGCGCATTTACACTTATGTATACTTCTGCCCACCTGCCTTAATTATTGCAGTTCCCATGAAAGTTTTATGGGTCAAACAAACTGAAAATACATTTTCTTGGTGTTCTTAAATTGCCTTGTACTAACTCTAATGAGCAATATACCGAGGGTTCCTTGTGTATCTCTATGGACGAGTAGTTATGGTTTCCCTAAATTACTGATTACAACATGCTGGTCAGCAATATTTTGGTAAAAGTCATATACCTACAACAAGCATGATAGCTGATCCCAAATAAATAGACACTGGTAGAGAAACACTTGATCATGAGCTCACAAAAATGAACTTTCTAGAAAAACGGCGTGTGGACCAAACTCTTTAGGAATAAAAAATGACTCCGATCACTAGGGAGCAAATAGCCTGCAGCCCGAAGCTTTAAATCTTGTTGAAATCATATCCCTACCATGGCAGGTAGATTGGTATCTCTATACAACAGAGTATTTCAACATCTCACTTATGGTTTATTAAACTCACAACTAATAATTCAAAGTTTTGAAGCTGAAGTTTAAGGGATGATGTACCGTTAGAAAGTCTGAAGTGGATCAATTTTGATTGGTTTTCAAATTCCTGGAATATTTAATAAATCCAGTTAGTAAACGGGAAATAATCTCGGCCTGTGGCTGGATAATCAGTGTTTTATCAGTTACTTAGATTGAACATTTCGATTATGTACGTAGTGTGTGTCTAGATGTACCGGACTTTTCACTCGAGTTTCCCTTCAAATTAAATTTATTTTGCCGGAAAATGTTGAGAATTTGGATATAAAATGTCTTTACAGGGCTTACAAGTAGATTAGATAACTGCATATATCGCTCAAAACCAAGATGCAGTTTTATAAAGCTCAAATGTAGTTATAAATTTTGGTTGCAGTTAAAGGAAATAAGCAGGTAAATTGAAAAGAAGTTGAATGTATAAGGAGCTGTAAACGTGTTGCCTCTTCGTCATCTTTGAAAGCCCAGGGTATTTCATCGTCGTAACGTCATAAGTTTGTTTTCACTTTAGTGCTGTAGTGTGTTCCATTGAATTTCCGAATTCCCTGGAGCAGGAAGCATCATCATTGGATGTTATCTTGGATGTTACCAGTGAAATTTACAGCTTGGGCTCTTTTATATTTTATTTGGTCCTTATCTTCCTTATTCACCATGAGTCAAGCTTCCTTTGGGCTATTTGTAGCCCGGTGTACTGGAGGTTTTAGTTCAAAACTAAATTGGCCCCATCATTTGCATATTATTTAGATTTTATACTTTTGCACTCTAAAGGTTAAACATGACAAAAGGCTTAGGACCTACAGCCCATTACGTGTCTAGTCAAGGCTCCCGAAAATAATATATGTAGTGGAATGACAGGAGAATATTTTCCCCACAAGAATCATTATTGTAACTTGTAACAGCAATTATGTTCACTCATCCGGGACTGAAGAGCACTCTGGAAATATTTGAATGTTTTGGAAGCAATCGGATAATTGAATGTATGTATGATTAAATGTAGGGGTAACTTCAAGGTCTCATTTCCCAAAATGTTTTCTACCTTTATCTGGAGCCGAGAGCGTAAAGCGTGAGTGATGCATACTGCCTGGATAGTTTAGTCCTATATGTTACTATACCTTAACAAGGTAGAGTCAGAGCTGGGGAGAGAAAATCAAGTTAATCTCTGCTCAGACTTCGTAACAAATGAGGATATACGCAGAGAGCCCCAGCAAAAGATTCGAAAGTGATGAGATTTACATGTGATTCTAGCTCAACATTTAAATTACTACTAGTGCTCCTCTGTTTTCCCAGTATATGCGCACTCACAGGTAATAATACTGGAATAAAAGACCAGTGAGGCAGTCATAGTTGGTACTGCCATAATCTTGAAGCAGGGAAATCATCTAGAGCTGGGACTATAGTATTCTCTTTTAATTCTGTAAAGCACTACTTTCTCTGAAGCATTTAATTTATTTTAGGCTGACGAGTTTTTTTTTGTACTCCATTGTACCCAAAGAACTTTTCTCGCAGGTAGATCTTTTGACAAGTTTGTATTACCGTTATTTTCAAACTTTATAAAATAAGGTATTTCGTAGAGTCAGAATCTTCCGGTGTAGTTCAGCATTACCTTAAAACCTTCAGTATACTAGTTCAGAATTATATAAAAACATTCACTATACTAGTTCACGATTATATAAACCTTCAGTGTACTAGTTCAGGATTATATATCGCTCTTTTGCACAGCTGCTATGCAAACTGCACTAACTTCAGCTAAGTAAGTGATGGATGTGTGAAATTAGATTTGGGCAAAGGAGTCATCCTCTTCTGTAGTTGTAAAATGTTGGAGGGAAATAGATAAGGGATAAAGTTTGTGGCTAAGGTAGCTTGAAAACGCGGAACAAAATGGAAAGAAATCAGCTAAATAAATATATCATGGCTGGCGAATTGAGAAAATACCCATTTCCAATGAGACTTTTAATTTGGCTCCAGACGAAAGAATTGTCTGAGACTTTCTGGTCTCTCTCTCTCATTCTTGTCTCTTCCCTCTTGAAAGTTTTGTCGATGCAATGCAGAGCACGTTACAACGGTGAGTACGTGAGGTGTGAAGCGTCCTGTGTGTGTATTCCATATATCCCTAGGTGTGGGTTATGCAGGTACAATTTACTTGGAGATTGGTTCGCCTTGATAGTGCCATAAGATCTCTGTGTGTATATTTGTCGGGATGTGTGCTGGTTCCAAAAGTTGATTCGCATACTCCTCCCGCATCTCCTATACATTACAATCTTCTCACCATAGTGTAATAACCCTCTGTCCAAGTGACGGTCGCTTGATTAAAATTGCATTATGTGAGCGTCGAGTGCAGAGGAGCAGACATCCAAACCATACCACAAGCAACTCTCTTGCAAACAATCATTCAGCCCCTGTTTGGTCACTTTGAAGGAAACCACTTCTCTGGTGTCGGCAGGCGGACACTTTCCCTTTTATTTCACACCTACAACAGGACCATTTATATATTCCTTCCTGCTCCTATTTACAATCTTCAAGGAAAAATTAACCCCTGGCTTTTATTATCTTCAGTTCAGTATCAATTGCTATATATGTAACCATAGGCTACTCTATTTTATGTACCTCATCAGATATTGTATAATCAGTATCATTGACTGTATCATCTCTAACTTTGCTGATCAAAGCAAATTGCATATGTTGGGTTGACCACATCCAATGAATGGTTCTATTTCTGTTGCTGCGTTGTTATAAAAAGGCGGCATTTCAAAGTATTACAATCACAAAATTGCACCTACAGTCGAAGGATTGACATTGTGGAAATGGAGTCGGGTTTTGATGCGAGAGAATGCGGTTTTTATGAGGTTGTAAGGTCTCCCTACAAGTGTCAGATTTTCATGTTTATTACTATCCCTCTGGTTTATTATGAGGGGCGATGGAAGACTTGCTCTTTTGTAACTTGGTCGGTTGTGTGAGGATTTTTTATGTTGTTTTTCTCTTATTATTATTTGTCCAAAGTACTGAATCCTGTATGTTCCTCGTTCCTGTCTATACACAAGCTCTACATCTATGATAGTACTTGTTTATATCTGCAGTCCTGTACCGGGAACATGGTAGAAGCTGCTGGCAAAGGACATCGAAGAGAGGAAGACTGCCATAGGGTATTTTATTACTAGTGACGCGATGTCTTTCTGTATAAACATCCCGACAGTGCGTAAAGTAACCACGTGTAATAGAATCCTGAAATGATGAACGGTTTTATGAGTGGCTCAATCTTGAATCTTAAGCTTGTACTTATGTACAGATCGATAAACATCATTTTATTTCCTTCACGCCTTCCCTAAAGTGTTCACTTTCAGAAGTCAGCTTTTCTATAGAGCCTCCCTGGAAGTTATTCCAACTTTTGTAACCATGGTGTACTCATATATAGATACAATATACATATCTGTATATAACTACGTACACATATGTTATGTATATACCCGTCTGCAACGTTGCGTAAACAAGGTGGTACTGCAATATGAAATACTACTATACGCACCAAACTCCCCAGTTAACATCTCCAATTTGGGACGGTAGCCAATTATATAACCGATGTTTTTTTCACAAGTAGCTTCGTCTTTACAACGTAATTACGACTGTCATTTAGCTGTAAAGGCGCCAAAATTGGTAGTGAAATAAATTTATTTCCTTTACTGGACAGAATATGTTCGAAGAAATTCAGGAATTTAGACCAATTATTAGTAATTATTTCTGATCCTCGGTTTACTACTCAATGTTCCTTCTTGAATGTTAAAAATAAAGTGTATTTTGTGTACTTACAATGCAGATGCATTTATTCTTATATCTGATATTCTAACTTGCCCCTGCTATTTGTATTAACCGAGCTCTCCTAGCTGCCTATACAAAATAAAAATAATTATTACAGAAAGTAGGTGAGGCGCAGTAATTGAAATAAGAGCCTGTGTAAGCTAAAACGTGTGACTGAAGTCGATAGTCTGATGGAACTAAAGCTTTTGAGCCCGTACCAATTTTTTCTTCTAATTTTTTGAGATTTAGGAAATTTTTGAAATGTCAGTTAAGTCATTAGGCCCCATCAATCATGGCAAAGTCAAAAGAATTTTTTTGGTCGATCTATACATAATAATTAATTTGTAGTTTTAAATCCCCAAACATTTTCGAAAAGCTAATTTAGAAGGATTGAAGTCTTCATTTATTTCCACTTTGGAGCAGTCCGAGTTGTAAGAAAGGGAAGCGATGAGGTTATCAGAATCGCGTTTTTCTCCTAATTCTAATTTATCTGTTGAATTGTATTTCAACAGATCAACATCCTGTGGCACTCACGTTTAAACTTGATGACAAAATGAATGGTCTTGAGGAAAAGAATGTACATCTTGATTTGTTTTATTTTGACCAATTCTAACATTTCCGTTGTACGTAGGCGTGATGTGGATTCGAGTTTTTTTCAATGTCGAAAAAAATCCAAATGAGTTTCATTCATTCATGTCAGAAGAGAGGAAGACATGCAAGCTTTAAATTGAGGAGATGCTCTTATGGCCTTCCGTGCGTGCACCTTGTAAAGGATTCGGGTTGTTTTCCATCAGATACTTTAAGGATCTTGTCAGATTCCTCTAGCTGGAGGTTATTGGGTAAAAAGTATCGAAGTATGGTGAAGTTGAGTGGAGGATGACTTCAAGAGTTTTTCAGTCAAGAATGAGCCGAGTTATTATTTGAGTCCTAGAATTTTTAATATGTAATTTTTCTACGTAGCTTTTCTATCCTCATACTAACTCAGTAAAATTTCAAAGTAAAAGTTTACATAGTAAGAAGACAGTTCTGTAGCTTCCCTGTACTCTTGACAACCCTTAGAGAGATTTCGTGAGTATGGAAATAAGTTGATCGTCTCGTGATTCCCCTCAGGTTATCCGGGCTTAATTTGTCGAGTTTCGTTTCGGCTTTATTTATATACGACCGTTCTTAATGCACACATGGTTTTGTAATCTATGAAGATGTATATTTGGAATTTGCACAAATGAAATTGTGCTGATGGAGCCGCTGTTCTGGCAAATTCTTTCCATTTTTGTAATTTCGATTTCTGCACCATCTGGGTTGTTCATCGTTTCCCTGTCTGACTCCGCACTAGTCCATTGTATTCTCCTCTGCTTGATATCCATGTATAAGTACATGTCCATGAACCTTTGGGTATTCGGGAGTTAAGACGGATGTGCTACCCTTTAAACGTGCCACCAAACCATGCCGTCTGTTCAACTTCTGCAGATGGAACCATTTTTCGAACTTGTCTCCAAAGATGCGGTTTCTGGAAACGCCCCAGGGTTTTTCTTTAGCAGAAGTTTGCATCCAGCCACAACTCCCGTATCTACAATAATACCCATATACTATTTACATATATAAGTGTGTCCATGTTTATACCTTTGGAAGATGCAGCGACTGGCGGGGAATATGCCAAGACGGCTTAAAAGCTTCTGGAGTTCTTTTTGTATGCTAATCCTCCTTGTTCGTTTGTAAGTTAGTGTCATCGTAAGTTGTGATGTTTGGAAGCTACGGAGTGTTAAAACTCGTAACTCTCCACTTGGCCAGTGAGTGTCTAGGTTTGTACCATAAGCATCTCCGCAGATCCAGGGCGTACATGTACTTACAATAGATTCCAGCATGCACCATGCATTTTCCTGTACATTCAAAACTGTAAGTACAATGTATTTCCCTATATTCAAAATAGGTACCATATTTCCCTGAAAGATTCAAAAGACCCAGAAGATCATGTGCAGAGTTTTAGATAGAAATACAGGAAGAAGAGAGGGGGAGAGCAGGCTAGAGATCGAAGCGAGGAGAATCGATTCTATAGAAAAACCTTAGTGTGTGAAACTTGATAAAAGTTCAGTGGGTCGAACGTCTGTTGTATAGGTATTGAGCTTGAACCTCTTAAAGACTTTCCCATTGAATTGTTGTGTAGATTTTTTAGAGGAATCGAACTACATGAGATACCAACATTTGTATATGTATGTACGTTGTACGTAGTCTTCTAATGCTTCTCCGTGCAAATGGAGAAGTACTATAGTCGGGAACTAGAGCTATGGGAACGACAGTGTCCTAAAATTATTGTAATCCCAACGGCACTTACCATGTACCTTTCAGTGTTAACTCGTAAACAAGGAGGCGCTCTTATGGGTATAGCCCTATTAGTTTAGTATGCACAAGTCTTGATCATTGACAGGCCTAGTTTTTTCAGCATCTTTCAAGTGTTCAAGCAACGTAACTACTATGAGAATGGAAGGGCTGCAGGAGCAACTCGTTTTTTCCAAAGTATTTTTTCAATTTTATACGCTTACCTTCTCCCTTCCCGCTCCGTATCAATTGAGACATTAGTGCCACACAAGTTTTTCCCTCGCTGCATCCGTCTATACATCCAGCCAATACACTATGAAAGGATACAACTTTGCTCCTTCTTGTATTGTTCCTATAGTTTCTTGTACTACCCGGAGTATTCATGGGGGTTGAACCATAGCTGGTATTATTGAATTGAAGAACTTCGTAAGGAGCAGGAGCTCAATTCCAGATGAAACATTTTACATGTGTAAGACCCTTCTTTATAGTAGGTGTGTACAATTAATTTGGTGCTTTTTTTGGATTTATCCTGATCCTACGTGCCTGCTTACGGCGATTAATGTATGTATAACAACAACCAAACTTGAACGTACACAAGAAGATGTGTGTTATGAAGCTGCAAACCTTCGTCTGCGGTTTCCCCACAAACGCGCACCGATTTGGTCACAAACGAATAGACACGTATGCGGTTTCCGAACTGGCTTGGCCAATCATCCCATGGAATTCCGTATTGTGTTATTATATGAATCCAACAGTGTGATTACCATTTAAATTGCGGATGTTGCTGTTGTCTAAAAGCGCAAACTAGAACACAGTCACATTTTAAATGTATATCTATAATGCATATGTATTCGATTCCATTAATATATGTACTTTATATTCCTCAAAAGCTTTATCAACCTTGAAATTATATAAGTTTACTTTGATTTATACGTAGACTTCAAATGTTGCTTATGTAGGCAGCGGTTATATGCATGCTTCACATTGATTTCCTATGTTCCTGCACAGGTTTCTCTCACTTGAAATGATCTAATTTAAAGTGGTTATTGCTAGAGAGAATCATCGACACATGAAGCGTTTCAAGAACTGCGGCCACTGCACATATGAAGGTAGCCATGTCAAAGCTTATTTGATATATATTGGAATTATGATAGACGTGAGGAAAGGAAAAATTCCGACAGAGAACCAAGTGTAAATATTGTTTAGGCGGGCTGCAGTAGTCAGGCGTGTGTTTATTCAATTTTATTGGAAGAAAGGTGAAAGGTTGGTTATAAAACATGATGGGATACACGTATAAAACTAATATCTGAGAAACATTCACTTACGGCAATATTGAATTGAATGCATTTAAGTGTAGCATATACGTTCGAGGGGAGCGTCAGGAACGATCACAGTACTTAAATCAATGCAAATAGCACATGGAAACTTCCCGAAATTTGCTTTTCCTCTCAAATTTTCACTTTTACTGTAGTATAGGGGAAACAATTTTTTTAGTTCCTTCGTGGTAGTACAGCTACAAGGAATTTGAAATACTATAAGACACGTACGTATGTATCGAATCCTTCCTGGCATCAATTTTATTGTATTTGGCAACATAGGAGATTCAACATGTCATTTTTAGGTATTAATGTTGTGCATATGCTGCTGGAACGTATCCAAGATGGTATCCATGTAAATATATTGATGATAATAATCAAAGAGGTGAGGAGCGGATAGTTAATGGAAGAAAGAAAGGAAGTAAGAGGCAGGAGTAGTTTTGCGTTGCTATATATTTTCAGACGGAAATTGGAAAGCACTTTAGTTTTTGAGCAAACAAAGAGGAGTCAGAGATCATTTATGAGGGAAGAGTTGAATATAAAGTAGCGGCATCCTGATACATAGGTAAGTATGCAGGCACACGTGCTTCTCTTCATCATCCTTCCCCACAACAAGGCACGTAATGGCTTTCTCCTTCATGCTGTACACCAACTGTCTATTTACGGGGACACAATAATATGCAACCTGTGCTATTTTGTCATTTCTTTTATGCTGACGATGAATGTCCGGGGCTTCCACTTCCCATCCTCCACTGTTTTGTCTTCCCTTTCAAGCATATACTAGATATATAACGATAGGTTTTTAGAGCATTTACACATGTGCTGCATAATTCATCAGGATGAGGTTTTCCCTTAAGTTTCTGAATATCGGTTCCATTACTTGGTTCCTTGTGGGAAGGAAAGTTCGGATGTACGAAAACTGACTCCCAATCATTGTAGTGGTGTTAAGGGAGATTACCTTTAAAACACATTCTTAAGCCAGGTTAGATTGCTTTATGGCATGCGTAATTTTATTTTTAGCTTCATAAATAAGTCTAAGCTGACGACACCAGACTTGGATTCCCTATGGTGATATCGGTTAGAAAAGGTTAAAAACATTGTTATTATGAAGGAGAGACATGCCATTAATGAAACCGTTTTAGACTCTGACTTTTACATTGAATTTGGTAAGGATGTGCATGCACCAAGTGTGATTTTTGTTAGGACGAACAAGGAGCTTCGCACAACTGCTTAGTCACGGTGGTAGTAATCAGGAATTCTTGGTGATTTTATAACCTCATTAGAGTTTGTTCGTAAAACTCAAGAATGTGATCACATCCTTGTGGCAATGTAAGTGCGAGTCGGTTAGTGTCACTTCAGACAGCAAATGCTCAAGTTATTTTCCAATTTCCACCCAGACTCAGGGCAATATAAAATTTGATAAAAGCCAAACTGTTATATCTATATGGTCATATCACTTCGAGCGTAGCGCACGTACAGTCGAAATGACCTTGTTTGATTCTGTACATATATAAGTACATATGCATGTTTCAGTACGGTATTCAGGATTTTTTTCCTAATAGATAGAATTTATTAGGTCGATTCAAATGGCCTCAGCCTTTACAACCAAATGTCTGTGCATCAGCACAGATCTCTCATT